>BQNB010028968.1:0-49941 GCA_026074375.1 Tanacetum coccineum
AGTTGGTCATAACTCAGTAAGTAACACAATCCGTTAATTCCACATATAAGAGTAGCTATCGTTTTTCGGCTTTATTAATTAGTCTTGCAACGAAATGTTTGTTTTACAGAAATCTGCTCCAAGGCAAATGCCGACCCCACAGGGCTACTTCTCGTCTTCTCCTTATGCAGGTTCCGGTGCACCCTCTTCAATGTATTAATTGCTTCTGAAGTTTGATGTAGATTTGTTGTGTACCATACTTGAATGACATGTTATAAATGGCTAGCTACTGTAGGTCTATCCTAATATTGAGAAGTTAATATAAAAATTACAATTCAGTAAAGCACCTAGCTTTGACACTATTACACAATATATTTTAAGAGAAAAACTGTACGCATTTCTATACCAGTAGCTGAACTAGCAGAAAACAAAACTCAAACCCAATCCACCATCATAGTTATTTTTTGAGCAAGACTTCTAGCACTCAAAATATTTGATTCATTCAACAACCGCAAGACTTCTAGCACACTATAAGCCTTTGGAAACGCTAACTAACTTGAGAACGATGATGAATTTGTTTGTAAATAATTTTCACATGCGATTTTCTCATATACCATTGCATTATTCTCAGCTGTTTTCCTCTTTTTAATATCAAAAAAAAGTTTTGGACCATTTACTTATGCTAGGAGTTGTAAGTCAACAGGCTCGAGGTCATATCCGTTGCGCAGTAAGATTACTTTTTTTAGTTGGTTTGTTAAGCATTAATATTGCTTTTTTGCATTTTAAAATAAGACGGCAATTAACATGTGTTGCTTCAATCACATTATCAGGGTTTTCGATGCATAGGTGATCTAATATTCGGACACAGCCAGAATCTTGACATCCTTTCAAGCAAATCTCTAGGTGATGAGCCACATGTTGAGCTAGCACTGAATTTGATACTGCAAATTATTTTAAGGACACATTTTAAAATCAAGTGACGATATCTCTAAGCATACACAACACATTCTTGTATAAGTAGATCGATCAGTAGTTTTTAAGAAAAAAAACTATCATAGCTGTTTGTAGTTATTAGTTGCACCACTTATCCTGATCCTGTTTCATATAAATCTACAAAAGTCTAAGATGAACTACCGTGCTTGGAATTTATTTATATAAGTTTACTGTTGTGTTTAGTCCTTTGACAGGGTTACAGGATTATTGGATCCTTTCTTACCAGAGGCCTCATGTATGTTGATCTTTAAATTTGTTTCTTCATCGTTTATGGAGAATCGCAACCAGCCATTTCTAACTATGGGATTACTTAATTGCATACAGAATGGTGTTTGGATATGCGTATCCAGGCAACGACTGTTTCAAATCTGTGGAAAAGAATAAACCTTATATCAAGGAGCTTCGCTTTTGGTGCCAATACTGGTACTATATACGTTTAAATTTATTCAAATTCACAGGTTTAGATCTAAAACTCTATCATGACATTTTCAAGATCTTAGTTGCTGGACTGACTGTTTGTGAGCGTATTGTTGACACATTTTTGTCATGGTAAGAACATAACCTTAATGTTGAAAATCTATGGGCAACTCTTAACATGCTTTTGTATTTTATGTTCTATATTTGATTTATTGGTTGTTTTGTTTTTGAAGGGTCCCAATGAATAGTGAAGCAAAGCTAGCATTTTACATATACTTGTGGTTCCCTAAAACAAAGGATAGAGGTGGTAAATTGGAGGGTGGAGAAACAAGCCGAAACAAGTGACTTTTCGTTTGGATTCAAACGGGTTGGGTCGACCCTTCTCCAATTTTTATAAATCCTTATAAAAAATGATCATAACATATGTTTACGATTCTTTCTTCAGACCCTATATTTCAAAGCATGAACCATACATTGATCGTAATGGAGCTGAGGACAAGGGCTGGAGATATGTTTGTTTTATACTGACAAAGAGCTACGAGCTATGGTCAAACAATATTATTTGATGTTCTTTAGTATGTTGCTTCACAGTCATCGAGGGATAATGATGGTTAGTTTTCAGTTAATTAATCTACTTAAAATGTAATAAAAGCATATATATGTTTTTAAGCTTAGTAATGGATGTTAGTTTAGTTTGTTTGGTATGCATTTGCAGACCAAAATTTTTTTAGCTTTAAGATATGGAAAATTGTTTTTCGAGTACGTCGTATGGGAATTAAATTTGTTTATGACAGTGCATAGCCTGGTCTGTAACCCTAAAATTGTCACATCTAACTGTTAGATCATACTAACATAAAAGTGTAAATAGAGCTATGCAGGTTGGGTACGGAAGAGCAAAACGAATGGTATTTCTTTAGTCATAAAGATAAGAAATACCCAACTGGGACTCGAACGAATAGAGCTACAACAGCAGGATTCTGGAAAGCTACAGGAAGATATAAGGCTATTTACTCGAAACGCGACTTGGTAGGGATGAGAAAAACATTGGTCTTTTATAAAGGTCTTACATATGAGAAGTAATACTATAACAATCCAATCCCAGACATACGTCATGCATGATTAGCAAAGCAGTCCTGAAGAAATGTAAAAAAAACAAAAATTTTGCACTAAATTTTTGCCAAATGAAGAAGTCCTGGCTAATGACGTTCCAGTTATCAGCACTGGGCTGGTCACTCCCTAATTTTGTCAACTTAACCTAACCAGAAAACCATAATGTTCTGATTTATTACGCAAAAAGTTGTTACGTTGTAATGAAAATGGGGCCAAAGTTATCAGAAACAGTAAAAGGGAAGCTACGATTAGGAGTGAGAATCATACAAAAAGGAGGGCGGGAAAACATATTCAAGGAAGTATTTGGGGAGGACGAGGGTGAAAAGTTGTTGAAAGCTTCTTAATGGTTTTACGTTTACCTTTTATAAACGTTATTGGTGCACTCTCAAAAAGATATTATCCCTTATGTTCGAGACTTCTTCGATGCTTGCTTGACTTGGTTTCAAAAGGATCTGGCAAAACAAAATGAGAGCGGCTGGTAATCCTTGTGACAAATCAAAGATGATGGATGATTGCAGCCGAGATTGACAGGAGGAATCAATGATTCATACATAAGACATATGCTTTTGAGAGCAAGAAACAAGGGTTGGCACGTTGTGGTTTTCAATAGCCGTGGTTGTGGTAATGGTCCCGTCACAACACCTCAGGTATCATTATATATTAACATGTAAGAACATGTTAATCTTTTTGCATAAGGGAATAAAATAGGTGTCTGTCTTAAGGGTAAGGGTATGGGTCAAAATTGGGATTATCGATATCGGTTCAGATCAGAAAATAAATTTTCATTTCTATCTGACTCTGCTTTTTAACACATAACACAACTAAGCTCCTTACAAGAAAATAAGAAACAATAGGAATTATGTTCTTACACACTGCTAAAATAAAGTACTTAGGCTCTTGATTTCAAATCAGAGCCTTGCACTCAGGTAACAATGGAGTCTGAAAGCATCATCAAATCCCACATGATTTTATCAGCGAGATTCTACGTCGTCTTCTAGCCAAATCTTTAGGCCAGTTTCGATGTGTTTCAAAGGAATGGCAATTTTTAATTTCAGAGACCCACTTCACCAAAACTCATCAAAAAATGATCAACCGAAATCACCTCATCTTCGTCTCCACGTATTGTTCACTTTATTCCCTACCAGTCAATCACCATGGAACATTATCAATGCCATAGAACTTTATCATAAGAGCATGTCATCCTAAATTTACTTTGTGTTTCTTCAAGTTGCTTCGATCGTTATTCACAAGTTTTAGGTTTTAAGTCTTTATAAACTTACAAAAATTTGGCTACTCATATCAATCAGACGCATTGCTTATCATATGAAAAAAGGAAGGCACGCCTCCTTTTCTAAAACACTAATGAAACTGTGTTATCATTTTGATTTTGTTCTTGACCCCAAGCTGGTCGACGAAAACACCATCTGTGTTGCTGCTATTTTGGGTTCGACCCTCATCAAGTCTTTGGTGAATAACCTGTAAGTTCACATCTTATATTGATCTTAATCTATTTTTACAATATTTATTTTAATTATGCGATATTCTTATACTTACAAAATCTTATTAATATAAAAGAATTCACGGATAATGATATTAAGCATAAACAAAACCGTCATCGTAAGATGATTAGAACTTATTTATACGTGTGCTTATATCCCTAATGTAGTTAAACCATGTAAGCGTAGAGATTTATGATAATATGGGTTGTTAAAACATCAGAAGAGCTTCCACTTCTCCACTCACTTGACTTGAACTCACTCTTAACAGAAACTAAAATGAATCTCGAGATTCAAACACGTGTTACTCAGGAAACACAACCACCACTGGTACGTATAGTTTTATTGCATTCTGAGGTTGCAATTAGAGTGCAGTAACAAGCTTCAAAGTGCACAAACTTTTATGTTAAGTTTCTATGTTCTTTTTAGAGAAATGTGGGATCTAAGCAAGTCGGCGTTTCACGAAAAGAAACACTTGCTCTCCCCCTCGCCTTGGCGTACCTTGGCTGGTAACTCCACTGCACTCTTCACTTTTTAGCTATAGTAATTATCGGTTGTAGCCTGTGAATTTTAAGCTTTGTGATTTTGTATATGTCTGTGTGTTTCGTAGGCAACCTTTCTGCTGCAACAGGGGTGTTTGGCTGCTGCTAAAACGGTATCCAAACACCCCTGTTGCAGCAGAAAGGGTGTTTGACTGCTGTTAAAACAGAATCCAAACACCCCTGTTGCAGCAGAAAGGGTGTTTGGCTGCTGTTAAAACAGAATCCAAACACTCCTGTTGCAGCAGAAAGGGCTTTTATTTGTGTCTTACAGGCATTCTCTTGATAAACATTGTAGCAAGTTTGTTTGTAATTGAATTCTTTAAAAGTCAACTTCAGTTACCATGGTGGGCGTTCTTACTGGCATGTGGGCTACCATTCTTTTTCACACTTCTTATCGGTGTCATAACTGCCACAACAAACCAGGTATCTTTGATTGTGTACTAGACAAATGAACTGATGTTTTGAGCTTGATAAGTGAGTCTTTATATTTCTACTAAAAGTAATTTTTACCTACATGTCAAATCACCGAACAAAAAACTAAAATCAGGTTTTGTTGTTTATTTTGAACAATCGTAGGTAAAGAGTCTGAATGGCTGGCTAGAGTACATTGTGTTCAGGACAATTGTCAAAATAGAAATCGTTATATGGTAAAATTGAATCTTTTTGTTTCTTTCTTTTAACGGAAAAACTGAACCAGTTAAAATTAAACCTGTTAAAATTGAAGCGTTTGTTTGGCAGGAGTTCTGTTAATCTAAATTTTATTTCCTTTGACATGTAAAGGAGTCTGCTACCTGATTCAGTGAAGAGAGTGTTGGAAGAGGGAATAGATGATGATTTCACCATCTCCGGAGACGACATGATCTTTGGTGTTTTTTAAAGCTTGTCCCATTCTTATACAGTTAAAGATTCCTCTGTATAGATCATACCTAATGTATACATAGATTTTTTGTAGGAAAGCATGTCCGAGAGCATAGTTCTACCCCAAGCCATCGATGGATGACCACTGGGACATAAATAAGAATAAGAGATATCCCAAAGCATAAGAGATATGAGGGTGATGGTGCGAAGGATACAACTTTTACGAAGGAGATATGGACAGAACAGGCTGATGTGAAGGCCATAGTTGATGCTTAGGCCATATCACCTAATCTGAAAATTACATTAATGGATTGCAGAAATGCAAGTATTAAAGAAATTAAGAAGGATTCAGATGGAAATGTGACAGAACTAAACAAAGTTCTGCCTCTATAAGGCCACCAAACTCAAACCACTTACGTGGTTACCTGAGATTAATGAACTTGCTCCGCTAACTCTGGTGGAGTTCGGTTACCTACTCAAGAAAAACAAGGTATATTTGGACTTCTCTCTTCTTTTATAGTTGATCACTTTTAACAATTTCTAAAGAACATTTAGCTTTGCATTCAAAATATAGGTGACACAATGAGCATATTGGGTGGGTCAAAATGGGTCAGTTTGTGTTTGGAATTCTGTAACTCCAGGCCATTCATTACTTATAATTTTCAAAGAAGTACACATTGTGCTTGCGGTTAAATTGCATCATCATTTTTTCAAGGAGTTAAGAATCTGTTTCCTGTTGCAGTTGGGGGAAAATGACGACTTGATTGACGCGGTAAACCCAGTAGGAAAGAAATTTCAGCAGCCAAGGATGCAAATATGAGAATGTTGAAGCGTGGAGAGAAAAGGCTATTTCAGATGTGATGTTCCGTTCGTTAGCCCTTCGAAACCAATTGTTCTCTATGCTATTCCAGATGGCAGGCAAAAATAAACACAGCTAGCATAGTAACTTCTTTTTTAATGAGATATATACCAAGTCATAAACCCTTCGAAAGAAAGAAAGTAATAGTGAATCTAGAGGAGATCAGAATCGTCACAGTCGTCATCAAAAGAGTTAAAGAACTTGATATCAGTGAGCTGCTTTCCATCATCATCACTACGTTATTGATGTTGATATTTTCTATACAAATTTGGTTTGTTATATCTTCTTTGTCATTTGTGTAAAACTTAATCTGATCGGCACCAGGTACCTACACTTATAATACGTAAACAGTTTTGGTATGGAATGAATGATATCTTATTAGTGTATTATTTTTTAATCAAAAAGCTTATATCATGCTAGAGTTGTTCAATTCATCTCATATATTCTATACGAATAAACAAGTATGAATGCTAGAGTTTTATACATGACCATATTAGACCAAAATCAGATGTAATTTTTAAGATGTTGCTTTATGCTATGATACAGCTTTGTCAATGTAGTTTCGTTCCCATGATTACTACTTCTACCTTAAGATCGCGACATCCGAAAAACATACGCTTCAACACTTGATATGATGAATGAACAATGTATAAACTATATTATAGTGAGTTTATTACTTAAAGTATGAATAATTTATACTAATAGTTATATATAAAGCACTGATGTTGTTTAGATGAAATTATTTCATCAATTTGAGGTTATAATTTCATTTTTTTTGGAATATACAATAAATTATACACAACCATTGGACGGAGTTACAAATTTTGAAGGCAACATCATTTTAAGTTCAAGAGTTCTATAATTTGTGAATTACTGCATATGCGAGTGGTGAAATGTTATGATACCGATTCGAGATGGTAAGTCTGCCAAGAACCAGATGAAGAAGCGGAAGGATAAGGCCCTTTGGCGGGCAAGACTCCAAGAATTATCGAGAGAAACTAGACTCTAAAATATTTTCATTTCATTCATATCTGATACACTGATGATACGATTACAATTTATAATGTAAAGAAGAATGACACTACTAAGTAACTACCCTAAATTAGAGTGCATGACTAATACATGGGAAAACATATATTAAAAATGGTAAACATGGACATAGTTGGACTAAATGCTAAAAGTGACTTGCTCGTGTATCAACTTTAGCACAGTCACAATGTCGAGTCGGAAACCAAGGTACCAAAAAAAGGACACTATAAACTTGCAATGTAGTGCTTTCATTTGGATTTATTTGTTTATCACAAATCAAATATTTGTTAATATGAACATTACGTATTGTGTATGATCACATTACTTATCATGTAAACTATTTTTGCTAATCGATTATAAATAATAAACAACATATCTATTGGTCATGAAGATATCACATGTAGTTTGAGGAGGATCCAACTTTGGTAGACTTAGATGGGGTTGTAGACACGGGCTTTGGTAGACTTAGATAGGGTTGTAGACCTCACGGGTCAAGCAGATCCCATAACTATTTTTTGTTGTCTGCTCTTTGATAGGTCACCGAAATTAACAAAAAAACATCACGTTGCTATAAAAACCAGACCGTCACACATTTAAACTTTAAAAGGAAAAACCCGAAACAAACCCGCCCGTCGGGCGGGTTACCTAACTAGTATATATATATATATATATATATATATATATATATATATACATATATATGTATATATATATATATATGTAGAATGAGGTTCATGTGAGATAGTTTTTAAAGTAGGATAGTGTGAGAAGCCAATGAATGTTTGACAACTAAGATACATAATTTAAAATTAAATTAAACTTGTTAATTAAATTAAAGTAACTGACATCTCCTAATTACTAGTATATCGTAAATCTCTCATTGTTAACACTAACATATCTCTTCTCTCTTCATGCTAATGCCAAACGGGATCCACACACAATGTTAAAATGCTCCTCTTCGATCATATTCCAATATCCGAATATATTCGATATTATTTTCATGCGAACACACATCCCTTAATTACCAACAACCATACACCATACTCACGGTCGTATCGAAGTTGGATTTTGGCGATTTGTTCATCACGGCGAAAGGATACGACCGGAACCGTAGTCGTCACCACAGTAAATGAAATCGTTTATTTATGTATCACAGGTTGTGTATCATGGTCATTCCCAATATTAAGGCTAAAGGAGAAGGTTTCGTATATTGTTGTTGTCGACAAAATATATATATATAATATATATATATATATGTATATATAGCATACTGGATACTATATATATATATTTATATATACAACACACACACACACACATATATTATAATATATATATATATATATATATATGTACAAAGAGAGAGAGAAACTAACACTTGCATTTTATAATAAGTACACGAAGCTTGTGGTATGCGTTCATTTAGACATGAGCCAATCACAATGTAATTACTATGGTTAACGCACTCTACCTTTGAATTAGCACGTACGAGAATTAAAGGTGAAATGGTAAACCAGAACATCGATGCAACTACACATTAGAAATTATCTAAATCATGCCACGGTACTCATTAATAGCATTTGTAGCAATAGAAATGCTTTTACACGTAGAGCCTTTATAGTAGAATTGTAGAAAAACTTCGTTAGAATGCATTTTATAATAAGTACACGGAGCTTGTGGTATGTGTTCATTTAGACATGAGCCAATCATAATGTAATTACTATGATTAACGCACTCTACCTTTGAATTAGCACGTACGAGAATTAAAGGTGAAATGGTGAACTAGAACATCGATGCAACTACACATTAGAAATGAACTAAATCATGCCACGGTACTCATTAATAGCATTTGTGGCAATAGAAGTGCTTTTACATGTAGAGCCTTTATAGTAGAACTGTAGAAAAACTTTGTTAGAATTTAGAAACCGGAATAAAGTTATTAGAAAGAAATTTTAAAATTCAGTATTATAGAAAGAAAACATTGGTTTCCTGTAACTTAAAAAGGGATAAAATCTAGGGCAGACTCTATATATACTAATGTACTCACCATATTAACTTATTATGTTTTCTATACCTTCAAAACCCTCATACCATATACGAAAACATTGTAACTTGTTTGACTGGTCAACAAAGTAATTTGGTCAATTCAACAAAAGTGATGTGGTCATCTTTATCCTAAGTCTTAACTTAACCATTCACCTTTTTTTCAGGAACCACATTTTCGGACGAACACATTTTTTGTGATAAAACTTATAAAAACTCTAGAAAGAAACCAATCATTAGCACTAAATTCGTTGCAAGACGGCCAATTATGCATGTAAATCATCGAAGTAACAATATTAGCACTTAAAAACTCTATCCAAAGTTGTAACCGTTAAAGGGAAATATATTGTCCCTTTATTCCATCATTATGTGAAGTTTTATGAAGTGGGGGGTTTTATGAAGATGAATGGTGTTTTTGTCATGTATTTTGGTGGACAAAGAAGACAAATTATGTTTTGATTATTTTAAGTGAGTGATAGATTACTATATTTTTTTAATTTGAAGATGACTGGTTGAGGATGTAGTAAGTCACTGTGCTAAGAAGAATGAAAACTGATCTAAAACTTTGTTTAGCATAATGAAAGTAAATAGAATAATAAGTTAATATAAGGTGTACATTGAGTATTTACAACCTTAATACACACACACACACACACACACACACACACACACACACACACACATATATATATATATATATATTCAGTTTGAGGTAACAAAGAATGATTTAACGCCGATAGATGATTTGTGAGAGCATGGTAGTGTAATAAGTGCTTGTGAACACTATGGGAAAGCAAATCATTCACGGTAACAAGAAAGGACCAAAGTACTACCACATACAATCTCGGCAACTATCACACAAAGCCAAGGCTATGTCAGCAACCTCAAGTAAGGGGTTCTAACTTTTCTAAAAAATGTGGCATGTGAGTCAAACCTCCTTGCCTCATCAGAGCATCCAGGTACCACCCCTCCAATCTTGGGTGAGGCAGCTCGATCACTCGACATCACCTAGTAACCACACTAGGAACGGTCAGTGGATCCCAGCACCTACATCAGCTAATGGGACAGCCCCTTTGACAGATTCAGGATTTCCCTTGCCTTCTTGATTAACACCATCTCAGAGCTCTGCACACCATCTCCTCGATGTTAACGGTTGGTTAAGAAAGCAATACTTTTCGAGTATCACCAGAGAGGATCATCAAGAGCCAAGTCATTCAGACTCGCTACTTGAGGCTCCTGGCCACTCCATGTCATAAGATACCAAGCCCAAGTTAATTGGCAAAATAAAATGGCCTCTGAGCATATGCGAAGCAAATGTGCGAGTGCTACTTACCAGCACCCGCACATTCTTGAAGAACATCACCACGGACCATCAAACATACTGGTCCTAGATGTATGGAGAGGTGTCATCGCTTGCATTCAAGCTGAACATTCGCATCTTAGGTACGCGATGTAACATCTAAGTCTCAAACCATGACAAAAAATTCACCTTGGTAGGCTTCATAGTACGATAAAAGGTCATATGCAAGAATCTCATTGACTTCCATCCATATTTAATCATGTAAAATCCCACCAGGGTCAATAAACACCCAGGGAACACTAGTCTTGGACAGTAATGGAAGAGGAGTCATGTAGTGAGAGATAAGCTAGGAACGGGGAAAAATGAGCATAGTGGGAAGGACTTTCTAACTGAACTTGACTTACCTATAAAAGGAACAACTTAAAGGGTGACCCAGTTACATAGTCCAACATCATATCACTATAGATGATTTAATAATAGATTGGGGGATTTGAGATAAAATCAATATTAATGGCCCAAGCCCATTAATTACAGGCTCAGATCAATCCTAATACAAAGGCCCATCAGCACCCACCTAATAGAAGCCCGCTCATAAACCCAGGTCATGCCTCGCTTGCTAAGTCCCCCCTACGCATGAGTGCTCATGTAGGGGATCGTTGTCCCCATCTATCACTAACAGTTAAGGATGTATCATCTAACACATGACAGTGGGGCGCACAGCTAACACGATCCCGTACGAGCCAAGGAGAAAGTCACACATATCCTCCTTGTCTGCTCACTAGATAATCAACATGTGGCCTCCCCACAACTGTTGATCAACCTTCAAATGGTTATCTCTAAACTCTAATGTATCTTATAAATAGAAGGCATTCCACAACTTCACCAAGTAAGTTTATACACTTAGCCACAACCGTTACACATACTAACTCACACACACTACAAAGATGGTTTGTTTAAGTGTTACACGAGCTTCACGATCTAAATCATACCATCGGCTCCTTATCGTTTAACACGGGAAACCAAGCAACACAACCATCCCAAATTCTTCTTTAAACACGTTTTACATACCATACATAAACAAAAACAGTGTCATTGTTGGATGCTATGTACTTGATTATGTTAACTTTCGTTAGAATAAGCTTTGGTAAATCAACGAACTTATAGTAATTATTGTAAGCGGAGAAAGGTTAAATGTGATTTTAGGAGGTAAATTGAAAATATTTTTTAATACACTTATTTAAGAAACTTCATTAAAATAATAATAAAAAAGTTGGTACGATTCTTAAAAAACTGTATCAAATAACTTTTATTTGGTACGGTTTTATAAATAACCGTATCAAATGACTTTTATTTGGTACGGTTTTATAATTAACCACACCAAATAATAATCCTATTCCTGAACCGTACCAAATGAATCTTTTTTGGTACGATTTCTTTCCGAACCGTATCAAATGACATTTTTTATGTTTTGGTACGGTTTTCTCACTAACCGTATTAAAAATGCGAACCAAAAGATGTTTTGTGTAGTAGTGATTAATAATTAAATTTAACAAAAAAAACATCAACCTCAAGATATATGTAAGTTAAACAAATTTAATTTTTTTATCCAACAAAAATTTTCACAAAATATTAATCGATATTGATAATTCAAGAAAAAAAATCATAAAATTTTGTGCATAATTATTAGTTGTACTTATATTAGGGCATCCACTATGATGAATATTTATAAATGTTTATAATAGTGACTAGTCATCTTAAATCAAAAATTCATAAACATTTTTCTTGGTATAAACCTTTCTTCACTATGCATAAACTTCATAAAGCTTTATAAAACCTCATTAAACACAAAGCATTAAATTTAGAAGAGGTCTAAGATGTTAGACCTTTTCATCCAACATAAGCATGAAACACATTTCGACTATGGTTAATAAAATGATAGACCTCTTCATCTTTTCTTAGACTTTTTTATAAACCATCATAGTGGATGCTCTTACAATTACAAAACACTAAACATGGACATATTCTCAAATGCCTGTATATTAAATTAAAATTTTAAAATAAATCTGATTCATGTGTAAACTCCGTGAGTATACCCGCAAACTAAAAGAAAGGCTTCTAATTAGTTCAGCGGTATGTGTGTGACCCATCAACCTAAGGGTTGTGGGTTCAAGTCTCATTAGAGACATGTGAGATAGAATTTATAAAATAGATGATGTATGTTGTAAAAGTTAGCCGTTTTAAAAAAATTTTAAAAAAATTATCACAAATAAAATAAGAGCACAAAAGAAAGAAAACTGGGGCTGACAAGTAGGCACCCAAACCGCCACTGACGTTTGTGATAACATGCACGTACTTGTCAGGTCCGTGTAGTGCTCGTGGGTCACATAAAATTCGTAAATTTTGTGGTAATAACCGACTTATGATATAGATCGAGATCGAAGGGTTTAAATACTTAAAAGTGAAAGTTGTAATTAAAAGCCTCTGCTCAGTGACAATTATATAGCGACAAGGACATTACCATTCTAGTCCTACCAGTGACAAAAATCTTTGGTCACTATGAGGAAAATCTTGTCGTTAATGAAAAGTACTTGTCAGTCTAACCGTTGACACTTGCAAAAAATCGTACTTCATATCTTCATATATGTGGCTTAGTGATGATTTAAGTCATTGGATTGTTCAAGATTTGCTTTGTTCTCTTATGTTGAGAAAAAACATGTCATATATATTATATGGACAAATTATAACATCATAATTAATTATGAAGATATCTAATGACCTCCGTTTAGACATGTAACCGATTTAATCGTTGTGTGTTGAGGAGTTCAGTTATATCTTGGATCAACGATGATACATTGACATATGACGATCCACCTTCCGCCATTGCTCTTTTAGCCATTTCTGCAAGCTCCCTTGCGCGCATTCTTCTTTGTTTTGCTTCTTCATCTTCTTTGTCCATCAAGCATTCAACAGCCCTCTTGACATCCTTCTTCTTCACCAACGTTTCAAGCTTATCTTCTTCACCGTAAAGAACAGGAATCTCGGCACCAATCCTGACTCCAATCTTCAAAATTTCTACGATAAAGGTTTCGTTTAGAAATTGGTCAGCAAAATGTGGCCATGTAACCATTGGCACTCCGAAAGATACACCTTCTAGCGTCGAGTTCCATCCACAGTGTGTCAAGAAGCCTCCAACAGCGCGGTGTGACAATATCAATATTTGTGGTGCCCAACCATGGACAATCAACCCTCGATCTTTTACCCTTTCTTCAAAACCTTCTTCTGAAAACCATTTCTCTAGTTCTTCGGTTTTGTTTCTCACGAACCATATGAACGGTTGGTTTGTAGACTCGAGTCCGAGCCCAATTTCAATAGCTTGTTCTGTTGAAAGACGAGTTATACTTCCCAAGCATACATAAAACACGGACCCTGGTTCCTTTTCATCGAGCCATTTCAAGCAGTCATGTTCGTGAATCGCAGCCTTGTTCCCCCTTTCAGCTATGTCCAGATTAGCTTTATTGGATAGTGCAACCGGGCCTATACACCATACTTTGGTATCTTTAACCTTCGAATATTCCTTAACATACTCAGGCTCCAATTCGTAAAAAGTGTGAACCACGGTCCCATATGCGGCTTTCTCGGCTTCTGTAGTACGGACCCAAAACCCCATTTGTTCCGGTCTAAGCTCTTTAGGGGAACCTGTAATCTGAAGCTTAGTGACTTCAACTTGGTCAGGCAAACCAGGTAGCATGAACTTCTCTTTGTCTGATTTGATTGTTTTCAACTCGTTGGAACTGAACACAACGTGCATGCACATGAGCCAGAAGCATCCCGGTCCATGGAACACGAGCCGTGGAATGTTAAACCTTCGAGCCATATCTGTGGTCCAGGGGAAAAGAAAGTCCGAAATTATGCAATCTGGAGGAGGAGAAAGTTTCCGAATTAAATCTTCCGCTGGTTGTTCTAACAAGTCCATGGCTGCAAAGAGTTTGTCTGATGAATCGGATGACGGAAGTTTCTCAAAGCTCTGACAGCCTTCTGGTAAACCAACTTTGGCTACTTGGAGTTCTAGTTCAAGTATTTGGATCTTGAGCTTGGCTTCAATTGCTCGGGAGATAACTGGTCTAAAGCGATTAGCGACAAGGGGAGTAGCTATCATGGTGACTGTAGCTCCTCTTTCGGCAAGTATTCGAGCAATGTCCACCATGGGCACCATATGACCTTGAGCCATTAGAGGAAACATGACAAAATGAAGTTCAGTTGTAGGTGCAGCCATTTCTATTTCTATAGCGTGGTATAGAAATTCGATTGTTTTTGGGACAGATTATAACAATCTAGGTAGTAGTATATATAGGTAGGATATATAGAATTAAAGGCAATATTTTTATGTGAAGATGAAAGAAACAAAATGTTTTCTTGGTTCCCAAGTATATGTTATCTTAATTATACGTGGCTATAGTGATGCCGGTCACATTAAAAGAGAAGTGTAGAAAACGTATACTCAGTTCTCCCATGTTATATAATATATAAACATATATCTTTTATTGTGTGTGATAATTTAGTTATTTAACTTATATTTCCCATCCGAGTTATTGAAATCTGGTATTATGCAACACTTGAAGATCTTTAAATTGAATCTCAAGCATGGGTTGAAAGCCTTTTGTTATTGTAATTGGATCGAGTAATCAATGATGCAACTCTTAAAACCTTGGTTGTTAAGATCCCGATCATGATCTTAGGATCTTACGATTTTACGATACCGCAAAGCAAAAACGATCCGGATCATACGTAGGATCTTTGCATGCTTAGGATCTTATAGGATCCCGATCTTGACCATAAGATCTTAAGATCTACTCCGATCCGATCTTACTTTTCTCATACCACAAACTAAAAACCAACAAATTTATGGGTTGTGTTTTTTAAAATTTAAAAAACAATATGTTAATCTTCTTAAATATTTCATAATCATAATTTAGGACGACTTTCTATGAAACATTCATATAATTTTGTGTTTTTGATACATAATAATTTGTAGATTTGTATAATATTACAAAGACTATTAAAACAATGACATTATCCAACTTTACGATCTCGATCTTGTAAAAATAAAAACGATAATGAGTAGGATCCCGATCTTGAAAACCTTGCTTGAAACACTCTTATAGTCTTATTTTCTTTTTCTTATATCTGTTCTTTTCCCTAGCTCTTATAGGAATGGTAATAAGGCGGGTTTGGGGCGGGGCGGAACCCCCATCCTAAAACCTGATTAGCAAACCACGCCCTGAAACCATCCGATCCTCAATGGGGATCTTATCGGGGCGCTCTATTAGGCGAGATGCTCCCCCAAACTCGCTCCAATCCCCATTGGAGATCTTATCTAGACGTCTTTATGAGCGCAATGCTCCACCAAATACACGTTGTTCTCCGTTTATTATTATTTTCACGTCATATTTTTAGAACTGTGATTACAGGCTATAATATGAAGAATCAAGAACTCACTAATAAAATATAAATTAGTATCCTTTTTAAGTTTTCAATAGGGCTAATGGTCTGAAAATACATCGAAGTATCCCTATTTTCCTTTTGTAGGCATTCATCTTTTAAATTTTCTTTTATGTGCCACGAATATGTTAATCTTTCTATTGTAGCCATGATTAGCAAAAAAATCTAACGTGGCACTATGTTAATACAAAAGTTACAGTTTTACTTTTTTCCAATGTTATATATGGCTACTGTACTTTATTTTTTACAAAATACACCCCTTTAACCTAATGATTCAATCTCTTCTTCTCCATATTCCATTCAACCTCTTCCATCACCATCACACTACCATACCTCCTCCTCTCAACCACCACTTTCTCCACTCTCCGCCACCAGTAGACCCCACTTCTCTCTCCACACTCCCCCACCACTCATGAGCCAACTTTTTAAACAAACAAGATCCAACTCGAACCAATACTCCTCTGCATAATCGTTTTATAGATATTCATCCAAAAATCAAATCGATTCAACTACCAAATTACCCATCATCTTGGCTAAAGAAGCAGGACACTTTGTAACAATATCTGTTCTTGATGAATTTGATGAATGCCCAAAAAGTGACAAGAACCCATGCCAATATTCTGGATTCAAATCAAAGAAAGCACAAAAAAAGCTTCTTGTTCCATTCAAATCAAGTTTTAAAAGTGTCTCCATCCCGAATGTGTAGTATTCCCTTGTTAATCTTCTTTCTAATGGCCACAACCCGTTCCACACTCTGTGATAAAGTGGGTGACTTCTAGTCCATTGTTGAGTAATCCACCTGGTCGAACCAAGATACTCGACAATGGACTCAGCGAGGATTTGCGCCAAGGCTAGTGTCCTAGCCACCATGTACCCTGTCGATGGGTGTGCCAGTCCAGCCGTTCCACCAATGCCATCACGGGTTAAGGAATTGTTGGAAGTGGCCCACCCATGAGGATTAAACATTTCTCGCTTTCAATCACTCTCTTTACTTTGATACCCATATGCCTTAACCTTGTTGTCATTCTTAACTTGATCTCTTTGTAAGATAAAACGGGTCGACTAACCAGTGTAGTCTCTTCTAAAAAGACTAAATTTGAATCAAAGGGCATAGCATATAGCCATATAGAAAAGTTGGAAGTCTTGAATTGCTAACGCGTAAAGTAGGCTGATTTCCAAGGTGGGAATCTCTCCAATCCATGAGTAGCATCTTGTCAAGATCAAATGGATGTTCATCAACTTCCATGAGCTATTTGGTAACCATGGTTTCCAGGCTTATCGTACTCAACAAAAGAGCTTGTAAAACCACTTGCATCCACAATCAAACTAGCTTTTAATTCGGTCCCATCATCACAAACAACAGAAGACTCAAATTCTTTATGACCAACTTTCCATACTTTCGCCTTATGGAACTTAACACCATTGGAAACACACCCTTCAAGCAACTTTGTCTTCAACGTCTTCCTTCATCTTTCCATACAAGCTCAACGCCTCACACACTGTCCCACTCTTAACATACCCATTAATCCTCGAATTCCAATACACCAAATCTCTCACTCAACTTTCATCAAACACCTTGCGTGCATATTCCAACAAATATTTTAAAACACATACACATACAACAAGAACACCCACACCACAACCACACACATCATAATATGGTTTTATCAGATCCACAACCACTAGTTTCTAAATCCGATGACACCAAATCCCTAATACGCGTCACACAGTGGTTGAAACACACGCACATATCAGATTCGCGACACGATCATTTGAAGATCCGGTGAAAATCGTGAGGTTTCAGTTTGGTTTCAATTCGGGGTGGTTTGGGTAAATGTTTTTTTTTGGAGATTGAAGATGGTGAGTAACTATAATGATTCTTATTTATGTCAACTGGGTATACAAATGTTTTCTTATAGTGATTTGTATTTTGGTGTATGATTTTGTAAAAAAAATAAGTTAAAGGGATAAAGGAGAATAACGATTACAATCCATTTTGTATTAAGATATGCCACGTCAGATTTTTTTGCTAATCATGGTTACAATAAGAAGATTAGTATATTCATGACACACAAAAGAAAATTTAAAAGATGAATGCCTACAAAAAAAAAAGAATACTTCGATATATTTTTTAAACTATTAGCCCTTTTCAATAAACAAAAATAATGATAACCTTGTTAAAAAATCAAAACTTATTTTAAAGTAATTACACAAAAGAAGTTTTTTGTGATTACCAACTAGCAAATATACAAAACTACAAAAATTGTTAATATTGGTTTTATTGTAAATACTAACATAAAAATATATGAATATAATAGATCTATATGTATATATAGTTTCGGAGCGGGGCGGGTTGGGGATGATATGCCTCGTCCCCGCCCCAAACCTGATAAAAATCCCCGTTAATGCCCCGAAACTCGCCCCGTAACCCGATAAGCATGTCCATCCTCGCCTCAAAAACTTCGGGTTGCGGGGTTTCTCCGTTGGATTCGAGTTGTTTTTCCATCCCTAAGCTCCAAGCGTGAATGTTGATACAATTGTTGTTCAAAAGAATGTAGCACATGTATGATCATTCTGTACTCCGTAACAAGTAAATTTAACGATCTATTTATAATTATCTTATAGAAAGAGATCTTAACTTATAAAATAACCAAGAAAATAATAGAAGAAACATACACTAATAACTTAGATGAAAGAAATAACTAGAAAGATGCATATGTAGAACTAAACTCGAAACTGATCATGTCAACCTTCTTGAAAGAGAGCCGTTTATCACGTTTGAACCTATGTGTCAATAAATTTAAACCATGTATATTAGTCGCCCAAAAAGTTATTTCATGATTGCCATAAAGACTTAAGTTCTATATTTTGTACTAGACTCATCCAATGAATATGGGCCGCGGTTTTAGGTTCCATCATAAAGGCTGAAGAAACATATAGCATGGGAATTACTATTATAATTTCTTCAAGTCAAATATTGGTAAACTTAATATAAACCAGATCAAACTGTTTAATTGTTTTTAGTAGAAACATGGGATGGTGAAATCACTTTCAAGGGCTTATTTCCTTAAATATAGCTATTTGATTATGTTCGACAGCCAATAATCACTTAGAAACTCAAAAGCGACACACTCTAATGTTGTGCTCCAAAGGTTTCAATATCTTGAATCAACGATGATACGTTAACGTAAGAAAATCCACCTTCGGCCATTGCCCTATTAGCCTTTTCCGCAAGCTCGCTTGCCCTTTTTCTTCTTTGTTTTGCTTCTTCATCATCTTTGTCCATTAAGCATTCAACAGCAATCTTGACATCCTCCTTCTTCACTAACACATCATACTTATATTCATCCCCAAAAGGAACAGGAATCTCGACACCAATCCTAACTCCAATCTTGAGAATTTCCACCATGGATGTTTCGTTAACAAACTGGTCTCCGAAAAATGGCCATGTCACCACCGGAACTCCAGCAGAGATTGTTTCTAACGAAGAGTTCCATCCACAATGAGTCAAGAAGCCACCAATGGCTTGGTGTGACAATATCAAAACTTGTGGTGACCAGCCATGAACGATCAAACCACGGTCTTTCACCCTTTCTTCATACCCTTCTTCCACAAACCATTTTTGGAGCTCGTTGGATTTGTTTCTTACGCACCATACAAACTGTTTGTTGGTGGATTCGAGTCCTAGCCCTAGCTCGATCGCTTGTTGTGTAGAAACACATGCTAGACTTCCAATACAAACATATAACACAGACCCTGGTTCCCTTTCATCGAGCCATTTTAAGCAGTCGTGCTTGTCAATCGCAGCCTTGTTTCCCCTCTCGGCTATGTCTTGATTATCTTTGTTGGATAAGGAAACCGGGCCTATGCACCATACTTTCTTGCCTTTAGATTTCGAAAGTTCTTTAACATACACTGGTTCCAGTTCCTCAAAAGTGTGAACTATGATACCATGCGCAGCATTCTCAGCTTCTATAGCACGGAACATGAACCCTTTCTTATCAGCGAAATCCTCTTTAGAAGAGCCAATAATCTGAAATTTAGTGACTTCAAATCGGTCAGGCAAACCCGGAACCACGAACCGCTCGGTGAAAGATTCGATCCCTTCTAATATCTTTGAAGTAAAGATAGCATGCATATAAACCAAATAGAAGCACCCTGGTCCATTGAATACAAGCCGCGGAATGTTAAACCTTCTAGCCACATCAGAAGTCCAAGGTAAAAAGTAGTCTGAGATTATGCAATCTGGTGGAGGACAAAGTCCCCTAAGCATATCTTCGGCCGGTTCTTCTATCAAGTCTGTGGCAACTATGAGCTTGTCCCAGACTTCGGATTGCGAAATTGTGTCATTATTCTCAGACCCTTCTGGTAAACCAACTTCTGCTAACGGGAGTTTAAGCTCAAGTAGCTGGATCTTGAGCTTGGCTTTGATTGCTCGTAAAATTACTCGTCTGAACCGCTCGGCGACAAGTGAAGTGGTGATTATGGTAACTGATGACGTATAGTACGTATAACAGGCTTCTGGGTCTGGACTGTACTAACCACATGTGGACCCTGGCCTTGGCCCGGATATGACAACATTAATCAGCATTAATGTGATTAGTCAACATCCAATCAGTATTGATGTGATTAGTCACCTATAAAAGGGGGTCATCTGACACCCCAAAAGGTATGATCTTCTCACCTTCCCCAATACACACACATACCTCTCATTACATGTGTTCTTACTCTCACGTCGGAGTCTAATCGTATGGCCCGTCCCCACAGTAAGGCTAACGGTTTAACCTTACTTGTGCAGGAAGTCATCAAATTACTTTGTTTAGTGCAAGATCCAACCCGAAGATGGCTTGCCGGCCCGACCCAACAAGCAATCTTGAACCATCTCATACCCGGTGACATATTTTGTACTAACAAGTTGGCGCCATCCGTGGGACCCAAACAAAATTTGCTTCGTGCTTTCTTAAAAAACAAGTCTATAAAAAGAAAAAAAGAAAATGGTTTGTTTTGGTACTGCTTAGGTCTCAGATCTCGATTGGGTTATCTCAACGCTTATGGTATATCTCAGTTGGAAAATAGGGATACAACAGCAAGTGCTTCAAATCCACTGTTGGCACATTATAATGCACAAGGTACATGCTCAAACCTTTATTTATCTTTTACTGGCATATTATTTACAAGTCACTATGCCTAACTTGCAACAAAATTGGATGCTGACCCAATCCTATCTATCCCTCTTTTCCTTAACATGCATGCGTACATGTATGCAATGTGCATTTATAAATGTTTGCATGTTAATTCTTGGTTTGGTTAAATGTCGCTGCCGATAAATAGACCGACGTACATAAAACATATTGAGTTACCCTTAGTGTTTCAAATGCCATGAAAATTAAAATGTGTAAATCTTGTGGTCATATTACCATTCATATCTTCCTTGGCATAATAACAAACGTTTTCAAATATTCCGATGGGTAGCTAATGCTAATTTTCTACTCGATTTACAAGAGATAAAATTCCGCTATTTGAGATCTACTCACCTTCAAATTTGACGTTTTACGTTTTCTTTACGTTAAACTACCAAGTTAAAAAGTACATTCCTTAAAAAAGAATGCATGCAATATTGCACATAGTACTACCAGACGATGCATATATATTAAACAAAATGTACAAGGTGAAATTGTTGTGCTATATTTTACATGCTGTCATGAACTAATTAAAAAAAAGCATAAATTGCAAAGTTGGATACAACTAGTATCTTTGCTAGAAATAAAATAACATATCAAGCTTTTTTTTTGTTAAACAAATAACATATCAAGCTCGTATCACCCTATGAGCCAAAAAGTATCTAGCGCAAGAGCAAAGCTTAAGAGCATACACATCTTAACGCATATAGCATTATAACATATACTCATTCAACTGGCATCATTATAAATCCAGTCTTCTACTCACAAGGCTTCAGACAAGAACACATCATGTCGAAGACGAGCCTGCTTCCGCTGTCTTTTTTTTGAGCAAGTCTCCGGACTTTTATCCTTACCTCCGTCACCTTTTACCGGTGCTAAAACTCAAAAATTACTTTTGCATACGAACTAAAGTACCTCATCAATTAACCTGGTCCAAACTTTGGCCAAAGTTAATTTTAATTTTATGGATATGTAAAGTACATGCAAGTTTAATTCTTAATGACCAACACCGTGTGAGCTGCGGAAACGCTATCGCCTGTTGGCACGTGCAGTTTTATAAGCTCCAGACTCTAGCGTAACAAATCTATGTCCCAGCTTGATCATTTTAAAATTGTCGATTTATTTCGTAATTACGCATGTCCGTACCCATGTCATTTTTATGGCTTATTGAAAAGGAAAGAAAAAGCAAAAAATTGTATGCCTATATACAATCAACATATGTAGGGATATATAATCCACGTATGCATGCATGGTCAACACATGCGAAGATATACATGCCATGTAGAAAGTTTACTTGTATAAATGATATTTGCTAAAACACACATCAATTATACCCTGTAAAACACTATTAATCAGACTAAAAATGCTAAAATATGAATAATTATCTTGCAAATATGTTTGTTTGGTATTTTTATATCTTGCAGATAAAAAGGATTGAAAACGGAGCAAAAACAGGTATTTACGAGTTCGTCCCAATTAAAAGTGCTTAATATTCAAAATCAAGACAAAGTCGTGAAAGTTCCTAAGCATACTAATAGAAAGAGCGCGAGAAAACGAGTCCAACGGTGCTCTCAGATATTAGTGGGCCAGCCCGTAACCCATTTAATAGGCCAGACCAACCTAAATTTGCAAAAGCCTAATATAAATTATTAGCCTAAATTGCAAATTTTGATTTAATTATTAGATAAGGGTGACATGAGTGTCATGTGCAAGGAAATTAATTCCTTTTTGTCACGTGAAGGAGCACTAGGAAGAAAAAGGGCAAATGAGGTGTTCACATGTGGCGTAGTAAAGTTCTACATTTCATTTCATTTCAAATGTGCTGAGAAAATGATCTAACGAATGAAAACTATAGCGTATAGATTAAGCTGTGCAAAAGGCCACGTGGCAATCAAATACCGGTTGGATCATTTGGGAATCCGTGTGCTAATGATTAGAGACCTATGATTGGCTACTCAAGGCACAAATGATTGGATCAAGATCCTCTCAAGTTATGGTCAAACATGATTCATCATGTTAGTCTTATTGTGAGAGTTAATAAATAAGTGGGCCTATGTTTTTTACTAAAAGAAAATGTTTTATGAACTTATCTTATTTGTGATTAGTGAACATGATCTATCATGTTTGACTATAACTTGAGAGGATCTTGATGCCAAATGATTGGACAAATTTTATAATTTCTCCTATTCTCTCACCCTATAAATGAAGACGCCACCCCTCACTTTTGGAGTTAGTTAGTTAGTTAGTTTTAATTAGTTTAGTTTTCTTATTTTTTGCTTATTCTAGATTTGTATTAGCTTATTTCTAATTTTCTGCTTAATGTAATTTGCTTATTTCTCAAGTTTATTGTGATGATGTATTAAATATGGTTTGAAGTTGATTAAAGATTTTGTTATGTTTAAATGGTGCTTATCCTCTCGTTTCTATTTATTTTCATGTGGCTTTTTCATTAAGCTATTTTCTCGTGTTTATTTCAGTGGCTTATTAGTATCAAAAGTTCTCAAAAGCTTAAATAATAACTCCTATTAGCTCTCCAAGTTAATCTGTTTATTTCCAAAAGTTTTTAAGTACTTTTCGGAATAACAAGCTTTAATAAGCTCGAAAATAGCTTATAGTTGTGCTTATCTCGATTTTGTTTTAATAGAAAGCTCAAATATTTATCAATATAAATAAGTTACAGTAAGTAGCTTATTTGGTCGAATGTGAGCTTAAATTGTTAGATTAGACTTTTGTGAGCTCAAGAGCTTATTCGATTTGTCTTTTATTAAGTTTAAGTGCTTTTTGCTCGTTTAAATCTCTTGTTGATGTTTTGAAGTGAAAATTGTTGCTAGATTTTTAATTACTTATTCTCGTTTAGATTCGTTCATTAAAAAGTTTTTCTTTGTCACGATTAATTTAGCTTTTGAATTATACATTTTTATGTTAGTTCGATTTTCGATTTATAAGGTCTAGTTAAGTCAAATGTTTATCTCATCTTGGTGGTTTATCAGATTTGCTTATTCTATTGTTTGAGTTTATTCGTTTCGCTAGTTCTAAAAGTTTCGTCTGGATTGGTTTGTAGAAGTAGCAAATTAGCCACGTTTAGTTTTATTATTATTTTTTATTTTTTTTGAATGGGCCTGCGATTAGTTATAGGTTTTTGGGTTTCATTTGGTGTGTTGGGCCATGTTTGTTTAATCTAGATCTGGGCCTCTATTTGAATTAAATCACTTGGACCAGTTGGTTTGTTGAATTTAAATCACTATTAGGCCTAAAAAAGATAGCAAAAGCAAAAAAATTATGTTAAACTGTTTACATTGTTAACAGTTTGTTGCATTTGATTTATAATTTTTGGTACCGGTCATCTCATGAGGCGCGGAGCTTATGGGTTTATTTAGTTAGACCGAATTTGATTATTTGTTTTCGCTAAATAAATCGGGTGGTATTCGTTTAAATTGCGGGTCTTCCATTCGGTTCAATTTTTCTATCCTTTTTTTAATTAATTAGTATAGCTTATTTTTAAAATGTTTAGCTTTGTTTGTTTAATCATTATGAGTAGAAAGTAGTTTAATTAGTCATGATGTGTAGTGAGTAGTTTAACTTGTGTTTGCTAAGTGATTAGTGATTTGGAATTTAAGTGCGGTTTTAAAAAGGTTTAAAAAATTAATAGTCATTAGAATTTTCCAATTTACATACCGTCATTTACTTTTAATGCAATTTAAATACTTGTCATTTATTTTAAAAAGCATTTTACTTTACTTGTCATTTAATTTCTTGAAACTTGTTTTCTAAGGATTTTAATTCGTTAAACCTAAGCCCGCACTTGATGAACTTTTCACGCCACTTAGCAAGCATATTTGTCATTTATATCTTTTAGATCAATTTTAGTATAATTTTGTAGTTTTAAATCTTAGAATTAATATTAGTTTAATTTTTAGCGTAAAAATAGTTTAAAACCAAAACCAAAAACTCGAATGACAATCAAGCTCGATTTACAACTTAAACGTAGATTTCCATTCATCTCTCGCCGAGGAAAACGATACCCGTGTTGATTACTTATTATTCTTTCCTAAGAATAATTTGTATGATACTTTGCTTACGTATATGTATTTTCTATAAATATATATAATATATTTGAGGGTTTATTTGATACGCGTGTTGAAAAACGTTAACATCAATAAACGTACAAACAGTTCTTGACATTTTTTACCACATGCATAAATGATAAATCATATTGCTCTTAACTCATATAAGCACATTTGCGTTAATACAAGAATTTAATTTCCGAAATCGGGACATGACATATGAACGAACACCTCGTGTTTCATATCTACATGTGCAATACGTCTCTTCATGAGAGAAATGGGAATGCTTAATTTCCTTATACGACTTCAGTACTAATAAAATGGTAGCACTAAATAATACCACCATATCACGTATGGTTAAGCTATCTTTCTAATAAGCTCAATGTCACATGAATTTATATCTAGACACACGATCGAGTTATCAGTCTTATAAACTTCATGTTCCGTAAGTAATACACATGAAATAGATGTTCTATAAAAATGTCATCTAAATGCTATGTATTAAGTTTAACGCTACTAATAAAATATAGCATCATCACGTGGGCACGGAAATTCGACACTAATTTAACCTCCGGTTGTAACATGTCGAATGAAAACTTGCAAAACCAATACTCGCGGAGCATAGCCACCCACGTCATCCAAGTGATGCATAAGCAAAAACTTCAAAACTAGAAGTTTCAAAAAAAAAGTCTTACGAGCTCCATTTCGGGTCCGTCCCGTCCTCCAAAAACACACATGTCATTATCCGTTACTTTAAAACAATTGGTTCCCGTCATCAGTTGACTTGACCATTGGCAATACGCTCCATGCATGAACTCGCATTACATCTTGAAACATGCTTGCCTGGAACAAAACTAAGACCTGTTTTGGTGCGTAATATGTAGTATTGCATTATTTTTATTAAAAGTAAAGTTATCCACACAAATGGAGTGTAATCCTATGTGAGTAGATCTATTTGCATAAATATAAAAGCATATCTGCTATGCAAAACGACAATTATAGTTCATTTGTCAAATGTTACTTTAAGTTATTATTTATTAAACAAAAGTCATAACATTGCACATGATTAAACATCCGGACACGTAGTCAAGCACTAGTAAGCTTCGAGATCCGTACATAGCACAACCAGACATATGATCAAGCCACCTTTTTCCAATAAGCTCTATGCACAGCGAATATTATTTTCAAATGCATGATTGAGCAACCTTTATAATTGACTATATGTGATGATGCATACAAAATAAATATGCTACAAAAATATTTTCTACTCATTTAACAATGCATTAACCGACTTCACTCATACTTTGGCTATTAAATGTAATGAAAATGATGAAAGTCATAAAAGTTATTTGAATATTGAGTAAAGTTCAATGCTACTAATATAGTTTAGCATCACTAAACTTGAGGGGCTATAATGGTATGATAACACCATTGACTACATCCTTTTTGATATTAGCCCCACATTTATTTTTAATACACGTGAAATACTACTTTACTCTGATTAAAAATGGTATACTGAAAATGGTTTTTTAAATAGAGGGCCGGTAACCCACTAACTCTGTGTTTAAGTATTTTTCTAGTTATTTAAAAAATATAGCCCTAAAAACATTAAAAGACAAGAAAAATAAATCTTACTTTTGTTCTGTATTTAAGTTTTTCTGGATAATTTTTTCCACCGAATATATCTCTAAATTGCTGCTTCACTTCTAACTCTTTGTCAACAGATACCACTACTCTAACAACAAGATCTACTGCTTCCGATACCTGTCAAGAATCCGAGATTAATAAAATCTGAATACCGTTAACGATATATATATGAAACCGTGCATATTATTAAAGGAATTAAATTCTAACATTTTCCAGTTCTGTTCCCTGATATTTAACTTTTTCTTCTCTCTCTTGCTTCATACGGGTGAAGAGTCGTTGTTCAATATGATCACTAAGATTGGTTCTTGGCAGATCTTTAGCTCTCAACAAAGTTTGTGGTACCCACTTCCCGTCCTCTATATCTGTTAAGCGACACTTAGGACAAATATAATCCGCTTCCTTCTTTTTATCTGTTTCGGTATTGAAGAGACCACAAATCCAATGTTGCCAGTTATGACATCTGTCACATGTCACCCACTGAAAGAAACAACACCAATGTAAAGTAAACTTTATGTAAACGAACTTAAACAAAAGAATGAAATGAAAAAAATTAACTACTCTTCCTCTTTTTTCTACATCCCACGCCTTTCATTAATTTACCTTTGGAAATAGGAACCTCCACCTTGAATTGATACCCACAAAACAGGGTATTACAAAGCAGTGTCCTGCGTTTGTGTTCTCGTCGTCTGTTGACTGATAATATACTTCTTTTTTGATCGGTTTATCACATGATGAGCAATACCTGGGTGGAGGCGCCAAATATACCGCATCATAACATAAGTGACATGGGATCTGATCACTTGAAGCTTCTGTGTTCTCTGACCACATCGCCTTGTTGTTTTGGTTAAAACTAGACAGATGTTGTTTGATTTGAGATTCAGTGAATAAATCAGCCATTGAGGCACTCGGTATATTCATATTCTTAGATCCAGACCCTGAGCTATTAGTGCCACCAAGATGTTGATAATGTCTCTAGCATTCTCTGATCCGATCCCATGATAATGTCAATTGAAGGTACACTCGGTGTCTTGATGTTCCCAAATCCTGACCCTGAGTTTTTATTATCAAAAGAAGTGATGCGTGTCTCACTATTCTCTGATTCCGACACCATTTCACAGTCAGCTGAAGATACACTCGTTGTCTTAATATTCCCTGAGCTGTTATCATCTAAAGATGTAATCTGCATTTTCGTCCTTTCTGATTCCAACACCATTCCACAATCAACTGAAGATACATTTTCATGATTCATTAATGACTCATAATCATCTGAAACTGTATTAAACTCCTTATTTTCATGGTTGGTTTTTTCTTCAAAAGGAACCTCGGTTGGCTCTTTAAGTTTATCTTTTGTAGTAGTAATGATACTCGATTCATACCTTTTTGTTATATATTCATAACTTCCTGTGGGATCATCTGCAATCATACTGTTAAATTTGGATCCTGAAACCATGGTTAAAGGTGCTGTCTTTACCATAGTTACATCTTCACTGTTATCAGAACATTCTTTCAAATGTGGCAGACGTTGAGATTGTTGCAGCATATCCAAAAGACCGCCACTTAGTAAATCCAAATTTCCATGTTTTCTTTTTCTACCACAATTTAAATCAGAACTTTCCCAAGCAACATGTGGTACCGGTTTCCCTGAACTAACATGTGGAATCTTGAAAACAAATGATTGATCCTTCAGTTGATTATCTAACTGTGCACTGGAAGCTTACGAGTCTGTTGATTAGGTCGTTGATGGATGAACTGACATTTGTAACTGGTGGGTTGCATAATGTCCCACAATTTGTCCGTTATTAATTGCGGGTTATATTTGCTAGACATAAAGATACTATCCTCACGGTTGTGCTGTAAAATCGGTTGCAAACTATACTGACTTGCATTTAATATCTGCACATCATTCACTGACGTTGGAAAACCCGTGCTATATGCAATATGTTTCTCCCTAACAGCGCTTCTGTATTGACCTATATTAAAGATTACAATTACAATATAAGATTTAGATTCAGTTTAAGTTGACATTATTAAAAATGGTATTATTGAAACTAATAATGGAAGAAACTATACCCTGATTAAATGATTGCTGCTGGTAAGAATTTCCAGTTGGCAGGTGAAAAGCACAGTTCCAACCACTGCCAGGTGACACTTTTCTACCATCAAACACTTCATATATCCCGCTACCACAAGCATATTCATTGACGAAGAACGATGCATTTTCATTATAAGTAACAAACTGCGGATCAGCCTGCTTTACATTCATCGGAGAAATAACGTTCATCCCGTTGCTATAAAGATTTGTGCTTGCAACATTCTGGCTATACTCATTAACTGTGTGTCGTGTAGAAATTAATGACAGATTACTTATACTCACAACATTAGTAAAAAAAAGCATAACATAAATACCTTCGAAATACTGAGGATTGGATATGTTGTTGGAAGCAGAATTGCAACCATTGTAACCCATATTCATTGATACACACACCACACACACACACACAAACTGTTTATCCCATATTTTACTTTAACTCATATGGTATCCTACTACCCGGATAATGATTAACATCCATTGTCTTCTCTGCTCTTAAAGTGTTTGATTAACAAACCCTATACAGAAGTTATTGATAAACACGATCAAACTGGGAAAAATGCCAATATGTAAATTAAAAGCATATGTTCCAATAATTTAAGATGAGACTCATAGAGATTGAAAGCAGTCATTCTCACCTTTGGAGGTTCAACTGAAGTTGAAAACTGGATGTTTGGATATGAGTTGGGAATTAAAGCTGGTACAGACTTGGTTGTTTGTGTGTGAGTTGGGAATCATTATTGGGAATCGTTTGTTCATGTCGTTTACAAATTTATGTTCCCATTGATCCACATCAATTATTTCCATATAATGTTCACTCCTGGCACTGCAAAAGAACTTTCGGTTAATGTGAGTTACACTAATTAAACTAAAACATTACACAATAACATTAAAGACATCAAAAATATTACGAAAAAACGTTGCATAGATAAGGTACGAACAAGTCGTTGATAAAGTGATTAACATTGCTGTTGTCTAGGATTATAATCATTGAAAACCCCCTGTTGTTTGGTGATGATCGTTATACATTAGTAATTATACGAACAAAAAGATATTGTTTTAACTGAAACCACATGAAGAAAAATAGTAAAAACTAACCCTAACCCAATTTATGAAAAGACGAGTTTAAAGTTAATCATTTTAAAGAAGAATTAATATATTCGCTTTGGCTATGCTTATAAACTGAATGTGTTCGAGTCGTAGGATATATAAACTGATAGGTATGTCCCACAGGGTTTCCTTGGTTTGTAGGATCACTTAAGTCCAGAAATACAATACACATAATTGAGTCATTTGATTTGATCTTGATTATTTAACTAATTCAATGAATTATCAACCAGTAAGTTCAGAGAATCAAGCTAACAAACATGTAGGTCCAAAAGAAGTTAATCATATTGTACGTACAGAAGATATTATTGATGTAGGTGATTCTGAAAAAGAAGCTGAATCTGCTCAAGACTACTTTGTACTACCAATATGGTCTTATTATTCTTCAACAGTCAAGAGCTCAAAAGCAAAGAATGCAGACAACCATCATGATTCAAAGTCAGATGAGAAACCAGCAGATAAGGAGGATCAAGTCTTTTTGGATGAGCTTGAAAGACTTAAAAGACAAGAACAAGATGCTAATGATGCAACTAAAGCACTAAGAAAGGAGTTTGCAAAAGATACTGAGGATTTGCTTTTTCAAGCAAGAGCTGCTAAAGCTAGCAGTACTAACACAGTTAATACTGCTAGCACACCAGTTAGTACTGCCAGTCCTTATGGTGGACTGTCCTTCACTGAACTAACCAATGTTGACTAAGATGATTCAGAAATACCTGCTCTTGAGGAAATTTATAATAATCCTACTGATGGTATTTTTACCAATGCATCCTATGATGATGAGGGTGCAGTGGCTGACTTCACAAATTTAGAAACTGTTGTGAATGTTAGTCCTATTCCTACATCAAGGATTAACTCCATTCATCCTTCAACTCTCATTCTTGGAGATCTAAAATCAGCTGTTCAAACAAGGAGCAAATTGACCAAAAGTTCTGGAGCATATGCTTTTGTAAGTTATATTCAAAAGTAGAGAAGAAATAATCATAAGGACTTCCATCATTGTTTGTTTGCTTATTTCTTGTCTCAAAATGAACCCAAGAAGATATCTAAAGCACTTGAAGATGAAAGTTGGGTTGATGCTATGCAGGAAGAACTGCTGCAATTCAAGATTCAGAAAGTTTGGATTCTTGTAGATTTGCCTTATGAGAATAAGGCAATTGGAACTAAATGGGTTTACAAAAATAAGAAGGATGAAAGAGGTGTTGTGGTCAGGAATAAGGCAAGGTTGGTTGCTCAAGGACATAGGCAAGAGGAAGGGATAGATTATGATGAGGTTTTTGCTCCTGTGGCTAGAATTGAAGCCATTAGGATCTTTTTAGCCTTTGCATCTTACATGGGATTCATAGTCTATCAGATGGATGTGAAAAGTGCCTTCCTTTATGGCAAAATTGATGAAGAAATATATGTGTCTCAACCTCTAGGTTTTATAGATCCCAAGTATCCTAAGAAGGTCTACAAAGTAGTGAAAGCTCTCTATGGTTTACACCAAGCTCCCAGAGCCTGGTATGCTACTTTATCTACTTTCTTGTTGAAGAGTGGATACAGAAGAGGAACAATTGACAAGACTCTTTTCATTAAGAAGGACAAAAATGATATCATGTTAGTGCAAGTTTATGTGGATGATATTATTTTTGGTTCTACAAAGAGATCAATGTGTGATGAATTTGAGGCATTAATGAAGAGTAGATTTCAGATGAGTTCTATGGGAGAGCTCACCTTCTTTCTTGGATTACAAGTCAAACAGAAAGAAGATGGTATCTTTATAAGTCAGGATAAGTATGTTGCAGAAATCCTGAAGAAGTTTGATTTTGTCAATGTAAAGACTGCTAGTACACCAATTGAGACCCAGAAGCCCTTAGTCAAGGATGAGGAAGCTAGTGATGTGGATGTACACCTCTATAGATCCATGATTGGCTCTTTAATGTACTTGACTGCTTCTAGGCCTGATATTATGTTTGCAGTCTGTGTTTGTTCTAGGTTTCAGCTCTCTCCAAAGACCTCCCATCTGAATGCTGTAAAGAGAATCTTTAGGTATCTAAAAGGCAAACCCAAATTAGGCCTTTGGTATCCTAGAGTGTCATCATTTGACCTGGAAGCCTACTCAGATAGTGACTATGCTGGAGCAAATCTTGATAGGAAATCCACAGCAGGAGGTTGTTAATTTCTTGGCAGGAGACTTATTTCTTGGCAATGCAAAAAGCAGACAATTGTGGCTACTTCTACTACAGAGGCAGAATATGTTGCTGCTGCAAATTGCTGTGGGCAAGTTTTGTGGATTCAAAATCAAATGTTAGACTATGGGTTCAATTTCATGAACACAAAGATCTACATTGATAATGAAAGTACTATATGCATTGTAAAGAATCCAGTATATCACTCCAAAACAAAGCATATTGCAATTAGGCACCACTTCATTAGGGATGCTTATGAGAAGAAACTTATCCAGGTGCTCAAAATCCACACTGATGACAATGTAGCTGATCTTCTAACCAAGGCATTTGATGTTAGTAGGTTCCAGTTCTTGGTTGTTACTATTGGGATGATCAATCCATAAGCTGCATTAGCTAAGGGGAGGCAATATGATGTGTTGTACAGTTTGTATGAAGTGTTCAGTGTGCAGAAGCATTTTAACCATAAGTGACGAATTTCAAGAAGTTAATTGGGTTTTAGAGAGTCATTGGGAAGAGATAAAGACGGTATTGAAGCATTGCTGTTGCCAAACTTGTTCATTCTTTGTTTGACAATAGTTAGTACCAATAGTACAAAGTTAATACCGTTGGGCAAAGATAGTTCCGCTATAGAAACGTTGAAGAAAATACCGCCAAGGGTATAAAGTATAAATTGAAACGGTTTCTTTGATCTTAGGTTTGCTAAACCTATATAAACCCATCTCAATTGCACAGTTCACTCACGTAATCTCTCTCAAATACTTTCTTTCATTCAAACCCTAATCTCTCTTTCACCGACGATCACTAATTCAACAACCATGGTTGTTCTTGAATCGTGCCCTAAACACAATATGGTCATTTATTTAGAGAAGACTGATGTAAATGCAGAGTTTCATGAGATTATTGACTTTCTTGCGAAGCTCCATTCACCATGCTCTCACTGTAAGTCTAGTAGTCTCTACTATATTTGTTGAACAATTTTAGATGTCTGCAAAATCCAAAATAATCAACAATGTTAGGTACATTACAGCCAAAGTAGCTGGCAAGCCTGTATCTATCTCTGAAGCATCAATAAGAAGTGATCTTCTTTTTGATGATGCTGATGGGATAGATTCTCTACCAAATCAGGCTATATTTGATGTTATTCAGCTCATGGGGTATGAAGGGGACTTAACTATTTTAACATTTAACAAAGCTTAATCTTCCACCCCAATGTAGAATTCCTTTTTCCATACAATGGACCCTTGTAATTAGTTCTAAAAGCACCTCTCGGATCAAATTGCCACATCTAATATTGCCATTGTTGTAATTGCTTAACATCTAATCAGAAATAAAATTTTCCAAATTAATTTTTGATGGTATGCTTAGACACTTAGAAGCAAAGTAATAAAGTTTAGTTATGTAATCTGCGATTCAATTCAATCTTTTAGATAAACAACCTAATGAATTGCAGTGCCTTTAGACCAGTATTCCTGTTAAATGCATTGACAAGTAAAGTTTTCTCCTTTATGTTAAAAAGTGTAAATATTTTTCAGGGAAAGTCCACACCTTTATTTACTTATGTGTTTGGATTCGATCTAACTGTGGATGAGGAGCCACTATCAGAAAGACCACTGAAACCACAACCTACACCCTCCCTCCTCACCAAGTGCAAGAAAATGTTGAGCTAACAGTTTTACCCATCACCTAGACTATTCACCTACTAATCATATTCCAGATTGCATTCTAGAGGATTCTGGAGGGAATCATGGAGGTCCACATCCGTGCAAGATCCACGTTCCGGGAATAGGGTAGGACTTGACACTCCAAAGAGTGTATGATCTTTGTATCTCTTTGTGTTTACAGGTTATAGATCAAGCCAAATAGATTAAACACTTGAAGGCACAGATTAAGAAGCTTAAGAAGCAAGCCAAACCTGTTATTGCACACCACAAAGCTTGGGTAAAGAGTGTCTCCTTAAAACAAAGACTGGCGGGAAAGAATTCCTTGAAGAAACAATGGATGCAAAAGGAGTCTGTATCTAAACAGGGGAGGAAACCTGCCAAAGCTGAACCTTCAGTCCATAAAGATCTAGCTTTTGATGAGCTTACTGATGATACATTGGATTATATAGAGTCTGAGGATGCTCAAGATGTGGGGAGGATAAGAAATGTAGTAAGTAAAGAGAAGGAGAATGCAGATAATAGAGTTAGTACTGAAGATATAGTTAGTACTAACAAGGTAAAAGTTAGTACTGACAGATCAAGAGTTAGTACTGACAAGGAAAGAGTTAGTACTGACAAGGATGAAGTTAGTACCGACAAAACAGATAAAGGTACTGATGCTCAAACTGAAGAAGGAGATGATACTCAAACACCTCCAAAACACCTACTCCTACAACTTTTGGAGATGATGAAACTATTGCTCAAGTTCTTCTCAACATGAGTCAAGCCAAAGCAGTTTCAAGAGAAAAAGAGAAAGGAGTTGAACTTAAGGATGTTGAGGAGACTGAGAGACCTAGGCCTACTTCAACCAGATCATTATTGACATTAAAGCCTCTTCCAAAGATTGATCCAAAAGATAAAGGGAAAAAGAAAATTGAAGAGGAAGATGAGTCTGATACTGAATCTGAAGGTATTCCTGAAGCTGAAAAGAAGTTTAAGCAACTTGCTAGGGATGAAGAGATGGCTAGAAAGGTACAAGAAGATTAGGAAGCAGAAGAAGAAGTTAAAAAGCTAGCTGAAGAAGAAGCTATAAAGGCTGCCCTTTCAAATGAATATGACTTTATTCAAGCAAGAATTGAAGCTGATAGACTTCTAGCTCTAAGACTTCAAGATGAAGAGAGAGAGCAGTTCACTGTGGAAGAGAGAGCAAAATTCCTTCATGATACAATTGCAGCTCAAAGAAGGTTTCTTGCAGAACAAAGAGCTATTGCAATCAGAAATAAACCTCCTACAAGAACTCAGCTTAGGAATCAGATGATGACTTACTTGAAACATGTTAGAAACAAGAAACACTCAGACCTGAAGAACAAAACTTTTGAAGAAATACAAGCTTTATATGAGAAAGTGAAAAGGTTTGATGAAAGTTTTACTGCTGTTGGTTCCACTGAGGATGAAAGAAAGATTAAGGAGATGAATGAAGGAGTAAAAGACCCTAATCAGAAGAGATTAAAGAAGAGGGTTGTTGAAGAAACTCCAAAGACATATGACACAACTGAGGTACCTGCAAAGCAAGATGTAGAAGAGCAGAGTACAAAGAAGAGAAAAAGTGGTCATATAAAGATGATTGCAAGGAAAAAGCCAAGACAAAAGTCAGATGTTGACAATGAAGATGAACATAGGAAATGCCTAAAGATTGTTCCTTTAGACAGTACAATTGATATTGAAGTTATGGAGACTAAATCTGTTATTGCTAGGTTAAACAAGGTATCATCACCAGATGGGGACTATCTTGTTATCTACAGAGCCAATGGGAACTTCAGAGCTTTTAACTGTTTATTGGAGGTATTACATATATTTGATAGGCAAGATTTATTTCACTTGTATGACTTAGTAATGGAGCAGTACTCAGAAATTACACTAGAAGGAATTAAGTTGATTCTTTTAGGAGATTTGAAAATAATGATGGAATCCTCAACATAAGGAAATGATCAAAGTGATTTCTGGGATAATCAACAAGATTAGGAGATTGTCACTTGGAGATTATATGAAGCTTGTGGAGTTTACATACTAGAGCTTAAAGATGGGACAGTCATCCATATGTTAGTTGAAAGAAAATATCCTCTTTCCAAGGATTTATTGCAAAGGATGCTTGATCTTGGATTGGAAGTTGAAAGAGAAAGTACTATTGCTTTAGATTTGATCAGATTCATTAAGAAACAGATTGATGAGAATTGATGCTATAAATGGAAATGAGAAGGGATTGAGTGTTGGCTAACCACCACACAACAAATGGTCATTCGTTCACCATGCTTAACAGACATAAGATCTGACTAGTCCATAAGCAAACAGCTTATGGTAAAGACTTCTCAAATCCATTTATGGTTGACAATTTACCAAAATTGTAGGGTTTTCAACTCACCTTGCTTCATGGTAAAGAGTTGGCTAGTCCAGGATCAAACAGTTTCTAGTAAAGACTACTCAAATCTGTTGATAGCTGATAGTTTGCTAAAAACTATATGGTTTATCAATGCACCATGTTATGGCAATGAAGCATTGGCTAGTCCAAATGCAAATGGTATTTGGTAAAGACAAGTCAATTCCGTTAATGGTTGACAGTTTACCAAAAACTATATGGTAATCAACTCACCATATTTTGCAATAAAGAGTTGACTATCCCAGAGTAAACGGCTACTAGTAAAGGAAAAACAAATCCGTTTATGGCTGGTAGTTTGCCAAAAACAATAAAGTCAACTTAGTTGGATTGTTGCTGATAAAGATGGATAGCTAAAGATGCTGATGAAGTTGGAAAGTGTTTAAAGATCAGATCAAGATGTGTTAAAGTGTTTGGATACATCCTCCTAGAACTTAAGAAGATTAACCAAAGAAACATGAAGTTAAACAAGTTCAACAATCATGTTTAGGGGAGGATTATTGGGAATTATACATTCCTAACTTAATACCGTTAGGTATATACTTAGTACCGCAAGTTATAGTTATTACTGAAAGTACAAAGTGCTAAGTACTGCTTAGATAGTTAGTACCATTAGTATAAAATAGTTAGTACCATTTAAGAGATATGTATGAGATATTGTAGGAAAAGATATGTATGTTATCTTTTATGCGTTTTGTAAATCATGAGGGTTTATCCTTTGGTCCTATAAAAGGAACCCTACGGCATTAGAGAGATATACAACAAGAACAACACACAGATCTCATCTCATACAACCATATCTCATAGTTAGTAATCTGTAATCACTTTAGTAGATTAATAGAAATCAAAGTTTAGTTATTCATTGTTTTTCTTAATACTATTGTGTAGATTCCACATATACAATAAGTATTCATAGTCAGTATTTTCTCTTTAGTCAATCTGTATTTATACAAGTTGGCTATCACCCTTATCAGGCTGCAAAGATCTGTTCTGTTTGGGACTCACACGAGTTCTAATCTTAGCTAGAACCAATCTATCACAACACAACTTCACAATTTTTTCATGACTTAACAACTTCACGAATACTTCACAACTTCACTACACAACTTAGCTTCACACCTTGAACACAACTACATAACTTCTTCACACCTTCACAACTTCACACCTTCACACCTTCAATACATTGTCTAACCACATACTTTATGTCTCACTAACTAACACTACTAGATAGATCACTAAGATCCAACTATAATACAACAATCACACCAAAACCTAATAACTACTAACCTTTATAAGGAATTACAAAATGATTTACAAGACTATGGTGGTGAATGCAATATGTTTGCAATGTATACTTGGGTTGTATTACTTCTTTAATTAAATGATGGAAGGCTATTCTTCTATTGAAATGAGGATTTGAGCTTGGAGATCATTGGAAACAAAGCTTTATGATTTTAATGTTCAAAGGATTTTTTGAGTGCATTTTTCTGTTTGGGTTGTTTAGAACAAAAGAATGAGTGCAAAAGAGTGAGAAATATATTGGGGAATACGTCCAGTATTTATAGACAAGCTGTGGAGGAGCGGGTGGTCTATGGGCACTGGAGTCCCTTAAATTGGGTCTGTCGGCCCCTTTATAATTTAGGGGCCGCTACTTGGATTTTAAGGGCGATGGCGCCCATTTTCAGGATGCTCCCTTTTTGTCCTATTCAGTCGGGACTAGGTGTTTACTGGACTTTTTCTAGCCGTTTTAGGTTCGAAAATTTGAAATCAAAAGTTTATTTTGAATTAAACAATTCTTTTAAATTGTAGAAATGATTGTGATGTTTATAAAGAATGTTTACAATATTTTATAAAGTTTGAGGTTGAATAAAAATTTATCTTTGATCTTAGAATGCTTAAGCTTATATTTATTCATACATTTACGTGTTGTAATGTGTGTGAAATAAGAATTTTCTCTAAATACTTGTTACGTGAATGTTTTTTATCTTTGTGATTATACAAAACAGTAAAGATGTGAAAGATTATGTAATAATATTTTTGGCATTATATTTCTAATCAACAATCTCCCCCTTTTTGATGATTACCAAAATTTTAAATATCATTAAATGTAAAATTATTTTAAACAAAGTATTTAGTGCGTTCATGTCATTTCTCCCCTTTTTATAGAATCAAAAAGGCATCGTCGAGGATTGTTAGTTAAAACCGACGGAATTAAATGCTACCCTTACATGTGTGCCCAACCCCCCCCCCCCCCCCACCCCTTGTTCGGAGGCACCAAGGAATCGAGCTATGGTTTCTTGGCTACAAAAATGAGTTAGAACAACACAACTATTTATAAAATGTAGCAAGAAGGAAGGAAAAATATGACAAGAGCAAGCAAGCATCAAAGCAAAAGGATACTTCATTCATTTAAGGCAATGTGTGTAAACCAACACACGCATAAATAAAAAAACAAATATGCTTGATTGGTTTTATTTACACCATATATATAAAATATATAATAAAATATAAAATATATATTTGTCTAAAAAATCAAAAAGATCTATGATACGAGAATTAGTATAGGTGTTTCCCGGGTCGTTTTTCCCCAACGAGGCTTGGAATGAAATCGATACAGCTCGTAGATTTGAGTTTGAAGGATGGAGAGAATGTTTGAGAGTGCAGGAAGTTGAATTAAACAATAATAAACAAAAAAGTTTAAGAAAAACCTAAAAATTACGAAATTAAACTAGAAAACGAGAAGCCCGAACTCAGACAAAAGGTGGGGGAAGGGGACAACCTAAATCTTTCAAAAATAACCCTACAAAGAAACATTTTTTACTTTAAACTAATTTACGGGACAAATTACGAAGAATGAAAAAGATTAGACCGGAAAACGAAGTTCCGTTTGTTCCCAAAAACACGAGTCAAGGACAAAAAAACCGCACCCGGACCATTCTTTAAAAGAGGAAAAGTTGTAAAATGACCCCTAGAATTTTATTGTATTTTTCTATAAACTATATGACAAAAGAAAATTTTATAAAAAAGCAAATAGTTTTTGATAATTTTTGTATTTTTTATAAATTATTTAAAACTTTTAACGAATTAAAGTATAAAAAATATTAATTGCTACGAAAAATTTTTCTGAAAAATTTACATAAAATACTAGATTTATAAAGTTCATACGAAAAATGAGAATACTAAAAATAAGCTCAATGAAAAAGCTCCGAATATGCTTATACGCTTATAGCTGTTTGGGAACAAAATGTACATAAGTACAATTGCCCTTGGGACTCTAACAGAAAAGTCCCAAGGGCGCAGCGGTGAGGGTGTGAGTTATAAACACTAATTTGATTGATTAAAACACAAACCCTAATTTCTTAAAACTAATTATTAAAAATTTAAAACTATTTTATTATTCTAGAAAAAACAGGGTAGAAAGTGTAAGAAAGGAAAGAAAAGGGTAAGCGGGCAAACAATTAGGAATTTACACAACAGTGTAAACGGGTGCCCCTTATCTTTGAGAAAATTACAAAACAGACCCTACGATTCTAGCTTATTTTTGCTTATTGAAAAAGTGATTTTCAGCCAAAACTCAAAACTACAAACTTATTAACTAGCTTATTATCTACAACTTTAATGAAGGTACTATCTACTTTGGTGTACTCAATAAGCTAGAAAATAAGCAATTTGTTTCCTGTTACAGAAACTAGGCTTTTAACTAGCTTCTTAGATTTTGGCTTATTCTTTGCTTATTACTTGATGAAAATTAAAAACAAAAGAAGCTATGTAAAGCTTAAGATGTGTTCTAAAGGATTTAAAAAAAGAAAAAGGCTCAGTTTGAACAAAGATTACAAGAAAAATGAAATGAAAAAGTGCTAGTTGTTGCTGATACTGTTTTTAAAGCTTTTTCAAATAAGCTTCACAGCTTATTTCTAAACCTTGCAAGCTGAAATTTTGACAATAAGCTACCCTACTTACCTTGAATCAACCTAAGTAAAAAGATTTTCAAAATTTCACATGGAAATAAAAATTCAAAAATGAAATAAGCCAAAACTCATTTCTGCTGCTATGAAATGTTGCTGATGTAATTGGCTTTAGGATCCAATGCAGGCTAAACTCTACAATGAAAACTCTCTAAAATCACTTACTCAAGTGTATCTAAATGTGCACTAATACAAAGTTATCCCTAAATTGCCATGGATTACTTCAAAACTATAAACACTTAACTTCTTAAAACTGCCCTGGTGTAAATTCAAAGTTTTAACACTCTAACCTTTGCAATTCTAAACTCTAAACTCTAAAAACTGTTTTAAAACTTTTAATATGACCTAACTCAGCTAAAGGAAAGAATTGACAAACTAGTGTTGACTTATTGAGTCAAATAAGGCTAAATCCAAACACTCCTTTATAGTGAGCTGTCAAAACTAAGCAAGCTTAAAGTCTATTTAAAAGCTTAAACTTTTAAAACATTTTATCTACTCTTGCTTAAAATGACCTAATAAAGCTATTTAGGCTATAAAAGTACTAGCTTATTAGTGAGATTAAGCTACTTGCTCTACTAGCTTATCTACTTAAAAATGACAGAATTTAAATCTTCACTTCTCAATGAATTATACTCAAACAAACTAAAGCATTTGAATCACTAAGCTAGCTAAACAATACTAAACAAAATTTATCACAAGGAAAGACAAAGTAATAAGCTAATTGAATAAGCTGAATTCATGTTAAAATGAAATTTGCAAGTTGAAACCTGAGAATTGGAGTCTCAGAACTAGAGGTCACTCTTGTTGAGTGAGTGACCTCAAATCATGAACCTAAGTGGCTCCCAAAGCCTCTAAACCTGAATAAGCTATATAAAAGCTTATTTGCCTTGTTGCTTCCAAAATGAACTCAAAACTCCTCAAGTGATCATGATTTGACCAAAATTTGAACTAAAAGAGTAATGACTGACTGAAAACAAAGTTTTAACTAAATTTTGAGCTTATGAACAGTAATAAGCTCAAATGAGCTTATTGAGAGCTTATTTAGGTAAAAACAGCTTAGATTTGAAATCAAAGAACAAAAATACTTGAGAACTGAATCTTATTACTCAAATGATGAAGTACAAACTAAAGTAACAAAGGTACAAGTGATTTAAACTGAATTTGAAAAATACTTGAAAGAAATGCTTAAAAATGAGAAAAATACAAACTGAAAATTAAAACTACTCACTAACTCTTGAACCTCTGTCTTCTTCTTCTTTTATAAGCTAGGAAGCTTCTTTGTTGTGTGTTTCTTGTGTTTGTTTGGTGAGAGCAAACCAAAAAATCATCTAAACCGTCCACTAAGCCTTGGGGATTTGTGGGATTGCCAAATGGGATTAGTGGAGGAGGGGGGAGAGGTTTGACCATGGGGTGGTTTGGGTTGCAGGGTAAAAGAAGGGGGTGTTAACCCGTGAGTGGGTTTTGGGTTTAGGGATTTCAAAAATGGCGGGAAAAGGTGTTGGGGGTGACAGGGTATAGGTTTATGGAGTTGGCAGGGTTGGTCCTCCAAAGATATATGCATCTTTGCATCCTTAGTCCTTGTGTGGTTATAACTTTTGGGGACTTGGCAAAACAAGTCCCCAAGAGTTATAACACTCTTTGCAAAACTCGTCCTTGGTGTATTACAAGTATGGGGACTTGGCAGTTTTGCCCCCCACTTGTTACTTTGAGTAGTTTGCAAAATCAGCCCTTGTCTTTACTTTTCTCTTTTCTTCATTAAATATAAGTTTTAGGGATTGGCAATTTAAGCCCTCAAACTTATATTTCTTCAATTGTTGACTTTTGGATTTGTCGGGGTTGACTTTGACTTTGACCAGTTGACTTTTCTGTTGACTTTTTGACTTGATTGACTTTTCGGCTTCGATTTGGCTTTGTCTTTCACAGTCTTTTCCATTCCGAGTCCGGTTTTGTCGTTTTGGCTTTGTTTTTCGTCTTTTTCTTAGATATCCGTTCCTGCACAATACAATTAGCAAAACAAGCATATATTTGGCATTTTAAGTCTGTTTTTGGTTATTTCAGCTCGTTTTTAAAGGTAAAAGGTATGTGTAATTAAGCACATACCAATTATCCTTTAGGGGGAGATTGTTACAAATAAGGAAATGATGATCATTAATGCAATCAAAGAGAGATCTCAATGATCGTCCCTTGGGGGAAGATTGTTAGGATTGATAAAAGTGACGATCTTATTGAGATAAATGTATTGTAATAAGTAGTGAATTAATATTGTGTAATAGGGTAAGTAAAAGGCTTGTGACTAAAATAAAGTCACAAGACTTGTCTAAATAGAAAAAGTCTAAAAGTCAAAGGGGCTAAATGGTAAAAGTCTAAAAGTCAAGTCTTTATGCTCATTATTGTAAATGGGTATAAATACCCCTCCACCACCTCATTTGTGAGGTGTGTCTTGTATGTGTATTCAAGTTTCATTTCATTATCCTCCTTCCTCTTTCTCTCTTTACTTTCTCTCTCTAGATTATCACTATATTGCTTATTGATCCTGAATATCAGACCTAACAATAATAAAGAACAAATCTCAAAAATATATTTTATAAAAGAAGACATCATGACCAGAGTTACATGAATTTATCCTAATACAAGTCCCGCCCATACAAGACTTGTATCGTATAAATTCACACACAATACCATGATATAATTTAGGTAAAGGGTTTCCCCGATAAATTTTATTACTCTAAAAAACATTTAAGTACAAAGGATGAGGGTGAGTCCCACATCTTTGCCCGTTACATAGGCAAAACTACTTCCTTATAGGAAGGTGCACAAAGTGACTAGACTATAAAAGAAACAAGAAACTATTTCTTCCTACGACCTCGAACTCTGATATCCAAATTATCGCATATCTCTTGAAGCTTGTTAGGAAGATCATGACCTTTATACATATCATCATCATATGGGTCTTCATCATAGTCACCATTCTCTTAAGAATCCTTCCATTGTTCCAGCAAAGTTTGAGTTCTAAAACCAACCCTTTCTGAGGCCATAGAATAAGCCATATCATTATCAACTGATTCAACCTCATCCTCACTATCATGATCATCCAGATGATCAACCTTTTTTAATGGTTTACCATCATCATCGACTAAAGTAATTTTCCCATCAATAATTAGCTTTTCAATCTTCCCAATTTTCTCAACAATACGGGTAGTGCTAGTACTACTAGTTTCAACATTCTAGAACGAGGAGCCACTTGAATTAGCCCCGTTACTAGCCAAATTTGAAGTCCCCCCATTAGTACCCAACTTCTCATCATTATCAACAAAGTTAAGCACATCAAATAGGTTTGAATTACTAACCTCTTTAGTAGGCTCCACAACTTTCTTCTTATTACCACTAGAGTTGGCAGTAGGCTTTTTAGAAACAGGTCTATACTCTTTTGCTGGTAAAAAATCTACTTTCGGACCAACGAGAACACCTTTAGAAGCCTGACAAGGCTTCTTCAAGTTCTTTGCCACACCCAAACCTGGATTTTTGGGACACTCCTCGTGAGTATCCCTAAAAACCTTACAACATGCACATCTAGGGGGTTTCCACTCATATTTAACACAAACAATACATGTGTAAAACCCCTCCTAGTAAGTTTAGGTATAGCCACCACAATGGTATCTTTCAATCCACATCAGACATAAGAGTCAAGCATTAAAGAAGTACCAAGATTGCAAGCACATATCAGAAGTATAAGAGTCAAGCATAGCTTAACATGCCCCAAGATTGCAAGCACATATCAGAAGTATAAGAGTCAAGCATTAAAGAAGTACCAAGTTTCGTAGTAATGACACTCAAGCCATCCTCACTAAATGCCGTAACGGGGACACTGATGTGTCGTTGTGAGTAGGTATTTTATGTATCAAGTTTTACTATTTATTTTATGCCGACTATACCTAAAAACAACACTCTAACGGGCAGTGTACCCGATCAGATGTAGCTTCTTTGGTAAGTAGGGTGTCGATCACTAAGAGTGAAGTTAACTCTTAATTCTACTGGTATTTTATTTATCTAGGTTTAGTACTAATCTAACCTAATTATTCTAATTAAATCTAATTAAACCTAAACTAACGCAAAGGAGGTTTTCAGCCTGAGAGACTGGCATAAGTTTAGTTCTAAGTATCCTAAGGTGATGACAAATAACGCACATAAGTGATTAACAAAAAATTGGCAAGCGGTCAAATGTGAGGAAAACGTATTAGCTAGTTTAATCTAATAATATGTCTTGATTGTCTATTCATGCAATGATTGTATTAATTCGTTGGTGGTATATCATTCCAAAGTTAGGTGGATCTTCTCCCTAGACTCGAGGTTTGTCGCTAGTTAATCCTGTCACAATTAACCTAAACCCGCATAAAGCTCACACCGTTGATTATAATCTATTTAGGAAGCTATATTGGTGGTTATATTTAATCCTAGCTCATGGAGGCTTTACCAACTTACTGCTTAACGAAAATTCATACTAGTAGTCCACGACCACTAAAATACCTATGGAAATAGGACGTTATGTGTAGTCCTAAGTCACCAGCTTAGTCTACCTATCCACTTAACCATAGATCGAAACAAGGTTTTCTATTGGTGATCCTAGTATTCTAGCTATATGAATAAGTGTTATATGTGTCTATCCCGGACTCTTAGCCTATGCCCAAACAACATCGAAGTTGTAACACATTAAATATGTAGGACTAGACCCGGTTGAATGATAGGTAAAACACATAATTAAACACATAAACGGGTATGAAGTGATAAACATAATCAACATGTAACGAATAAGGAACAATTGATATAAAGACAAATCAAAACATTATATTATCATAAACATGGCTAATACCTAATGGTATTAGCCGATAGTCATTGTAACAATACACGAAATCATGAGATGAACGATTAAACATAATGCTAACCGAACGCGTATAGTGGAGTGTAGAGATTACAAGAGTTTTCCCATTGATTGGACCACTTTGCAGGGCCTTCTTGGCTTCTTAGATCTTTTGAAAATTGGACTTGGTGGTTAAAAGTATACCCTTAATCGTATTTAGGGTTTGGTATTTATAGACTCTAAAAATTGGTCGATACGGCGTATTGAAAAACTCAATACGGCGTATCAGGTGACTTGGCGTGGGATCCACGAATAAAATATTCTATAATTTTCTTGATCTGCCTTCAATATGACGTATCTGAATTTGGATACAACATATTGACCAATACGGAGTATTGAGGTTTTAGATATAGAGTATTGGCTGTAAACGTGCTTTTCTTGATAGTTGACCAAAGTATCATATACGACGTATCTACTGATGTGGATATGGCGTATTCTTTAAAGTCAAGCAATGGTCTTGAGTTCTTCAAAGTCTTTAGATACGACGTATTCTTCTAGAATGATACGGCGTATTAATGTCGGAACCAGTCGACTTTTTCAAACTCTTCGTTTATGCTTCAAAACACGTTCTTTTCTCCTTCTTTTGCCAAATGCTTGATAATTACTGCAAATAACAAATACAAACGATTAAGTACCAATTAGTGCAATAATTATATCAAATGGGTAATAATCATGGGATAAATGATGATAATAAATCGATGTTATTTGATGTCATCAAATATCCCCCTACTTGATTCCTACTTGTCCTCAAGTAGCCTTTAGAAATTTATGAAAATGTATCCCTAAGGATTTTTCCGTTAAGCATTTATTCGTTTAATTACTAGTACACAACCAAACACCTCACGAAATAAGAAGATGAAAACACTCAAATCACTCGACTAATCTATGCGGTAACATGTAACTAATTCGCTCAATTGCTCGGTTATGACGAGCATTCTATCATAGGCTTGGCAAGGATATACATCTCCACCAATAAAGCTAAGGAGTAACAAGTTTATAAAAGTAAATTGGGTTTTTAAAAGGCTTAAAAGGGTTTGATCACTCTTTCTAATCTCTATCGATACCAATATTCCAGAAAAGGTGACAAAATCACACATACACACCCATAATGATGGGATAGACACATGTGACTGCATTCGAACCTTAACTCGAAAAAGCTAAAGAATAGGACTAGTAGTCTTTACCAAAAGTCATAAACTAGCAAGGGCGACAAACTACATATACACATCCATAATAATGGAATAGACATACATGATTTTTTTAAAACCATACACTACGAGTGACGAGTATTCTATCATAGGCTTGGCAAGGATACACATCTCCACCACTAGAGCTAAGGAGTAACAAGTTTATAAAGGAATAATTGTTTTTTATATAAGGCTTAGGGTTGATCATTCTAACAATCTTTCACCAAAAGTACCACACCAACAAGGCAGCGGAATCACATACACATGGCCGTAACGATGGAATAGACATGTGTTTTCATTCACATCCTCATTTGAGTTTAACCAAGGGTTAGGATAAATAAAGATATAGGGTATGGATCATCTAACTTTCACCAAAAGTAATAAACGAACAAGACCAGCTGAAACCATGCATACATAGCCGAAACACATAAAAATATATGCATGTTTCGATCACATCCTCATTCGTGAAAAACCCATGGTTAATTAATAAAGGGAAATAAATTGTTGTTACATAAAAATTACGAAACAAATAGATAAGTCCAACATGATAAGACTACAAGTTGCTAACACTTTATGTCTGACCGATACCATGAAAAAAAAGGGTAAACAAAACCAACTATTTACAAACGCTTCATCTAGATAAAAAACAACAACCTAGATGGCGTTCCCGTAACGGTCAACTTCCTCATACATCCCAAACTTAATCATATTTTTACAAGACAAGTGACGATACTACCACTTTGATACAAAAGCTTTCCATCGGTTACGTTATAAGACTTAACAACCGAATAATCGCTCTCTCGTAAAATTCTTCGGTCTAAGCTTTGCGAAACGATTATCTTTGAACTTTCCCCTCTTGTTGTTGCGATTTTCTATTTTTTCTTTTTTAAATATGCTAGACTAACGAAACTCGGTGTAATTTCACATCTCAGTGTAATTTCACCATCTTCACGATCATAATAACCCCGGATAATTTCTTCCATAATTCTTCATTCTTCGGACATACCAATAATTGTGATGATAGTAAAAATACATGAGTTTAACTACTTTTACATTCCTAGTTGCAATGCGCAATTTTTCCAACCATGCCAGAGATAGAAAATAACACAAGACACAGGAAATACATACTTTACACTAAAGCAACTAGCAATTAATAAATGGACTTAATCTAACAGGGTAGGCTAAGGTGTAAAGGTGTAACGAAACACATAGTTGGTGTTATCCTAAAGGATTGGCTCTATCGGTTTTTCTAGGGAATCTTACACTAAAAGAGAGAGTAAACAAAGGGTTTATTTAGGGGTTAACTAACCAGTGTAGTTAGTTAAATATAATATATATAGGCTTTTTGGGTGTAATCCTAGAAATTTACCAATTTAAACAAGTTACTCCATCTAAATTCATAGTACTCATTATTGTGCTCTCGAATGAATATACCAAGCCAAGTTCTAAAGTCTACAACATCACTGGCACACTCATATTTTTGTAGGATTTAGGCAAATATTCGAAAGTAGATAAGGCTGAATCCTCACAATATCTAATAAGGGTTTTTGTGTGCAAGTTATGTAACTAGTAATTTCACAAAAGTATGCTTGAAAAAAAATTAAATTTAAGCATTTCAATGTGAAAAAATAGGACAAGTAACATTCTAATTCTCATTCCTCTACTTGAATTATACAACGTCCTTGTTGTATAAATAAAACATTAAAAACGGGAAATTAAAAGAATTAAAACAAGAAACTCCCTGAGGTTTGCTCGGTATGATCCTTGATGTGCGTTTCGAGCAAGATTATTTGTTGTAAATGCGGGTCTGTATGCCAGCATGACTACAACACACAGTATTCTAGATTATAAATACTCCACCAAAAGCCATTTTCTTCGTTCAGTAGGTCCTGTATAAAACACTGCAATTCTATCTATGGTATTCAATGGTTAGAAAACTAAAAAACAAAAAGATAAATTGTACAGGAAGTCGATACGCCATATCCTCAAAACTAGGATATGTCATATTGAAACTGTAGAAAGTATCTGAAGTACGAGTCAGATTGTCAAATACGCCGTATCATATAATGAATACGCCGTATAGACAAATCTGACAATAAAGGTTTTAGATGCAGAAAAATAAAGGATTGCATAACGTTAAGACAATCGATACGCCGTATCCATTGAGATTAGATATGCCATATCGAGAGTATAGGAAGATTGACTCGATAAAAATTAAGAAAATACATTCCGGGTTGTCTCCCGACAAGCACTTTTGTTTTTGTGAGAGTCTTTAAGTTAGACTCCCTTTAGCCTTACGTTACACCATTCTCGAACTCTATAACTTCATCATCCTCTTTTTCAATGTTACCTCCGTAATATTTATTCAATCGTTGTCCATTGACTTTGAAGTTAAACCCGTTTCTGTCAATGATTTCTACAACCCCATATGGATATACCGTTTTAACAATGTTTGGACCGCTCCATTTCGACTTAAGTTTTCCAGGGTACATCTTCAGACGAGAATTATAAAGTAGCACTTTGTCACCTACCTTAAAACTTTTATCACCACGAAGTCTAGAATCATGCCATTTCTTGGTTTGTTCTTTGTAAATTTTAGTATTCTCATAAGCGCCATCTCTCAATTCGGCTAACTCATTAAGCTGCATAAGACGACTTTTACTAGCAAGTGTTAAATCTATATTACATTGTTTCAATGCCCAATGTGCCTTATGCTCGATCTCTACGGGTAAATGACATGCTTTCTTATAAACTAGTCTGAAAGGTGTACACCATGTGGGTGTTTTGTAGGCCGTCCTAAATGCCCACAATGCATCGTTAAATCTTTCTGACCAATCTTTAGGATTGTACCCCACTGATCTCTCTAGGATACGCTTAATAGCCTTGTTAGTAACTTTAGTTTGTCCATTAGATTGAGGGTGATATGCCGTGGATAATTTGTGAGTCACACCATATTTTGTAAAGCTTTTTCAAGCTAGGAATTACAAAAATATATCCCTCTATCACTAATCAAATGTTTAGGAACTCCAAACCTAGCAAATAACCCTCTTAAAAACTTGACCACTACACACACATCATTTGTAGGTAACGCTTGAGCTTCGACCCATTTGGACACATAATCGACAGCTACTAATATGTATTTATTACCTCTAGATTTGGGAAATGGCCACATAAAATCTATTCCCCAAACATCAAAGACTTCGCATACCAGAATGTTATTTTGAGGCATTTCATTCCTTGAAGATATGTTCCCCAATCTTTGACATGCATCATCGTCTTATGTACTCATTAGCATCTTTAAAGATACTAGGCCAATAAAAATCAGACTCGTAAACCTTCTTTGCGGTAACTGATAAGTGCTTAATTACACATATCTTTTACCTCTAAAAACGAGCTTAAATGACCAAAAACAGACAAAAACTG
>BQNB010028969.1:0-56162 GCA_026074375.1 Tanacetum coccineum
AGCAGCGCTGTATAGATAAAACTTAGCTGAACATAACCTATACTACTTTAGAGTTTAGACAATTAGGAAAACATAATTGACGAAAATTAACTGTTTAAATTAGCATATTCAACCAATTTATGGGCTAGCTAATGCAAGCACAATATATACCATTCTCAAGTAAGCAAACACCCAACCATAACCATCAGCTACATAAGATTTAACTGGACATGACATATATCACATTATACAACTTTTCGCATAATTGGGAAAGATAACAGCAAAAGCAAATACCCCTTTATTAGGGATTTCAATTTTAAATTTCAACATTGAAAATTTTCTATGTTGCAGAAAATGTTTTCAAATTCAACATAACATAGAAAGTTTGCATTTCCCTATTTTTATTATGTGAAAAGTTGTATAAATGTTAAAAACTTGCTATTGAAAAATGCAACAATAGAAAATTTCATTTTGCATTTCCATTTCCATATTTTCTATGATTTTTTGTTTCTTTTGCAACTCAAAAACACCTCAATCCTTTCTTTAAGATAAAAAATACAATAGCAATTGAAAAACTTTCCTAAGGAGGTATTTGCTTAAGCTTATATGTGGGCTTATGAGCTTATTTGATTTCAGCCTATATTTCCTAAGCTCCGATTTTCCGGCTTATTTTTAGACGCATTGGCTTATATGAGTTTATCATATCATAATAAACTTATATAAAGTCTCGAAATAAGCCAGAAAATTGGGGCTTATATATAAAATATAAACCGAAACACAAATAAGCTCATAAGCCACATATAAGCTTGACAAACACCCCTTAAGTTTTGCATAGATTAAAACCCATTCAGCTGGCGTTTAGATGGTGAAAATTGTGGCATTTTTCTAGAAATTTTTAATAAAAAACTGATTTTAAAAAAACCTCTTTACACTTTTCATTTTTCTAAGAAAATTAAAAAAAAAGTCTTCCCTGTCTTAAAAAAAACAATTCTAATACTAAACACAAACACATACTTAATGTTTATAACCAACTTAACATAATCAATAAATAACACGAAATAAATCTGAGACAAATAATATAATCACTAAAAAAAGTACCTGAACATCGTCGTAAGACCATTTGTTAAACAACAAAATACCGCTGCTAGTCTTGTTGTCATCCACAATCGGTGTTACAACATCCATTGCTTAAAAACTATTCCAAATGAAAACATAAAAAATGTCAATATTATCATAAAAATGTAAGAATTAGATACGATATATGTGATGGAAATGTTGTGTAACCGGACCTCGAAGACGGTGAATGTGAAATAAAGCTGCTGCTGCGGCCGATGGGTGGTTAGCTCTCAAGTAGACAATAGGTTGTGGTGAAACCCTAATAGGGTTTATATAGTCTGGATTCGAAGGGGTTTTTTGTTGGGCTTATGCTTATGGGCCTGCTTTCATTTCCACTTTGCTAATTATATATTAGTAATATACAGAATACGGCGTCGTATTAATTTTGAGTTGCTACAGTAACGGGCTGCCCCATTTTGGGCCAGCCCAATTGTGTTTTTTTTTTTATTAATACAAATACTATGAATGGAATAAAACGACGGCGTATTACTCCGTCTGTTCATTCCATTTTATTCAGCCTAGACCATTAAGTTTTCAGCTCAAAAAATATTATGAATGGAATAAAACGACGGCGTATTACTCTGTCTGTTCATTCCATTTTATTCAGCCTAGACCATTAAGTTTTCAGCTCAAAATAGTAGCACAACTATGTATTTTCTTCAAACCCAAAATAACTAACCCTAACAAGCCAATCAAAAATAAAGCCCAAACAAAAAATCCACAAAAACAATAAACCGAATTCAATTTTTCAAAAAAAATAGAATATACACTTATGAGCCTCAAAAAATTAACGTAAAAAGAAACAAAAAAAATTGACACCTTTTTATATGACATGCATAATTTATATATAAATACTATGAATGGAATAAAACGATGACGTATTACTCCGTCTGTTCATTCCATTTTATTCAGCCCAGCCCATTAAGTTTTCAGCCCAAAATAGTTGCACAACTATGTATTTTCTTCAAACCCAAAATAACTAACCCTAACAAGCTGATCAAAAATAAAACCCAAACATAAAATCTACAAAAACAATAAACCGAATTCAATTTTTCATAAAAAAAAAGAATATACACTTATGAGCCTCAAAAAATTAACGTAAAAAAACAAAAAAAAAATTGACACCTTTTTATATGCCATGCATAATTAAAAAAAAACACCGCCCCGCAGCAACGCGTACTATATTTCGGTTAAAACGACGTAGTTTTGACCGCTTTGCCACAGTGCCCTTTTTTGGGCCCCTATTTTGGGCCGGCCCAGTTGGTTTTTTTTTTTCCTTTAACGTATGCAACATAAAAAAACTAATCGGCACAAAATAAGAAAAAAAGTTTACAAAAGTACTTATTTATTATAATATACTTAATGAAAGTGTGATACGACGTCGCATGCCCCACTCACAAAACCACTGTTCATTATTACAGTAGCTACAGTGCTACAGTGTTGGGCCGGCCCACTTTTTTTTTTTTAATTATTCCCGATGGTTACTTTTCATCGGCCCAAAAAAAAACTTTATAATCCCCCCTTTTTTTCGTCAAAAATAAGAAGAAAAAAAAAATTACGTTTACGACTTTCTATCGGCCTGGGCAAAAAAAAATCCCCTTTATCGGCCCAAAAAAAACCTTTATAATCCCCCCCCTTCTTTCGCCAAAAATAAGAAGAAAAAAAAATTACGTTTACGACTTTCTATTGGCCTGGGCAAAAAAAAATTCCCTTTATTGAAGAAAAAAAAGATTGTCATTTAATATGAAAAAAACAAACTATTAAACATGAGACCGAAAAAACAAACCCGAACAAAAAAAAAAGCCCCGTGTTCATCGGCCCACAAAAAAAAGCTTAAAATTCCCCCTACGTTCGCCAAAAATAAGAAAAAAAAGAAAATTACGTTTACGACTTTCTATCGGCCTGAGCCAAAAAAAAACCCTTTATTGAAAAAAAAAGATTGTCATTTAATATGAAAAAAAAACTATTAAATATGAGACCGAAAAAACAAACCCGAACAAAAAAAATGCCCCGCAACAACGTGCGAAAAATTAACGCCCGCAGCAACGCGCGGGTAATCTTGCTTGTTTAGTGCTTCAAAGTAGCGAGCGTCGTTAAGGTAATCCTCAATAAATCGAAAACCAAAATCGAATCGAACTAAAAAAAATTGAATCGAACTTATAACCAAATCGAACTGAATTAAAAATTCGGTTTTGGGTTAAAATATGGTTCTGATAAAATGAAAACCGATCCGAAAACCGAAATCACATAAACTTATTTAGAAAAAACATTAAAACTATTTTCTAGCATGAATATAAAACTTTTTAGGTATGAAACTTTTTTTTATGCTAAATATCTATATATTAAATGGATAAATAATTAAAAATATGTAGTTCGGGTTATTTGATTAAGTTTAATACAATTTGAATTTGGTTTCGTCTGTTTCGGTTTTACCCGGAAAAAAATTTACCGAATAAATCAAACAACCCAGTAACCGAACCGATGAATACCCCTACATGTCAGCACGATTTGATCATAAATGTGGATTATGGAACAAAAAATATTTACTACCTGATTTTAAACTATGTCATATCTCTACGAACTTCGTTTTATTGACGGAGCACTTTGGATTTTATTTTTATTTTTTGAGTAAATGGTTATCCCGGTGAAATATATAAAAACCAAACAAATTAAGTAAAATAGAATGTGGCTGAAGTACCATATTAACCTCAAGAAACGATTTAAAAACAATAAATCAAACTAAGTCTTTGATAGGCCAAAGACAATACTACTCTAGTTAAAAAAAACAATTGAACCATAAATAATCATGTATAACTAAAGGAAACCTACACATTACGTGTTACCACACGGAGAGTTACCCAACGACTTGGACGGAGTAGCCGTATCATCACAACCATTCTCCACATCAACATCATCATCACTCTCCTGAAGATTACGAAGAATACTTTTCCCATATTCCTTCGTTAGGAGATCAAAATGGCTAGGAGACGTGAAACCTAATTCCGAAGAAGAGTCTGCATTCCTACCCAACCAAATACCAGTCTTCTTAGGAGGAGCTCCCACCTTCGTCCTTGTATCATCAAGCAAATCATCCATAAAGTTCCTATTATCTTCTCCAAGAGCAGAAAACGCATTAGACACTAGAGTACTAGTCGTCTTCTTCTTGGTAGCTTACATATTCTTCATATCATTTTCAACTAGATTTTCCTCCATGTGAGTACCCTCAGAGTCACGTTTAGGATCTTCAACATTTGGAGCATCCAAATGACGATCATCTTCCAAATCACCAAGAACCTCAAACACATTAGAAACTGATGTACTAGTCGAAATACTAGTGCCCCTGGCACTCTTCATTTTGACAGGTATAAATTGTGCTTCTTAGGCTGATTACGATACTTTCACCTCTTGTTCTCTAGTCACGGGTCCACGGAAAGCTTTCCTTTCATTAATAGCACGTTTAGGACATAGAACACCATCATGACCAAATACCGAACAAGTACCACATCTCGGTGGTTTCCACTCATATTCCACCTTAACATTATGCATCATAGATCCGTTTCCATCCAACATAGGGACATAAATTACCAAAGTATCCTTGAGAGCTCGATCAGCCCTCCAGTCAATCAAAGCCCGAGCATAATCCATACGACCAAGATATCTGTACATTGCAGTGACAAATACATGAATCCCCAACATATTGAGCGTACCGAGTCGTGGAGCAAATAACACTATAAACTATCAGTTGTCGAAAGCAAGGATGAGAAACACCATGAGCAAGCGTGAGAACACCATGAAGTTTAACCCAAACAGGCAAGGACATTAACTCGTCGTGCAATAATTCAACAGTTATCTCTTTGGGTGTTTTTATTTAGTAAGACGAAATTTGTATACATAATATCAATAAAAAGGACGGTTAAACTCCATCTAAATAAAATGACTACTCATTACTAAAAAATGCAAGTGGTAAGCATAAAGGATGAGTGGTCATGGTATTAAAATTGCACCACGGCTAACCAAAATGACATAAAACTAAGCCATCAAGATCGTACCAATTAGCCAAATAAAATTGTTAAATCTTTGGATGTATTGAAAAAAGTAGTCTTAAGTTTTTGCTTCTTAGAATATATATGGGACCTTGGATCTTTAGAAATTTTAAAAGGTTAAGTTAACACATCTTTTATTATTAGTAATTATTAGAATAAAATATATAAATACATTAATCGCACATTAAAATCTAACATTAAATTGAATGTTACAATAATAGTGTTACAATAATACTATATAACTATTATAATAAGTTTAATATGTTGATAATTAAAATTAATAACTTTTTTAATTTGCATATAATAATATGACATATTAATTCTTCATAAATACACGGTCTCTATAAACTATCATCCATCATAGACGATCGTTAAATAATATTCGCCAAAAAAACATAAAATCATATAATTGTTAAACAACACTCGCCTTCGAACCCGATATTTTGTGCGGGTACCATGCTAGTAAGTATTAATGTATCTATGGCTAAGGACATAAATAAGGTTTTCATATGATCATCAAACTAGTCTCAGTTGGGCATAAAATAAGGAAACAATCCTTGTAACTGCATCAATGTATAGCTCTAAAATTTGAGAAAAAAAATAAAGGAAAAACTTGCTTATGAGTTATGAGTCTAAACGAATACTGTTTTGACAAGTCCATTTTGATATGCAGTAAGTATGAGGTTGTGGTAATAAATAAGAAAAACTTCAAAAGACATAATGAATGTCTTAACAGATTTCAATGATCAGATACCGAGTTAAACCTAAACAAATATTTTTACTTAAGAACATAATGTCACGCCGTGCATAGGAGATTGGGTCGTTTATAAAGATTAACCGGAATTTTAAATTTTCTACACCTACACATAAGACTATAGAAGACTTTAAAAGGTGTGAGAATGTCTTGTAATCTTTCTATAATGACCTTTTAGAGATCCATCTAGGAGTTCTTTATAACCATTCCTTATATATCTTATTTTTATTGAAGTGTATACAATTATAAATAAAGGAGACTTTCATTTTGTCAAGTTATCTCACAATTCACTTGTAAGCTTCCTTTGTAAACTTTTCTAGCAATACGAAGCATTTTCCCCAATACTTCTTCATTTTTTTAAAACGTTGTTAGTTTCATAACTTGTTGAGCATTTGAGCAAGACTTACTTAGTCGAGACTAATACCCATGTCCATACGTTATCTATTAACAATATTCGGCTAATAAGACAACGTTGGATAATTCGCACAACAAACCTATTATCATCGTTTTCACTAATACACTATAACAATATTCAAGGATATGATCAAAAAATGATACCGTAATAAAGAAAAAAAAGTAAAAATACATGTCACTAATAGTTGATCATGTTAACAGATTTACTAAAGGGTAAATCAAAACATTATTGGTATGATTTGCACAACTAAACTATCATCACCTATTCCCCTACCAATAAAATAAAATATATATTTTTATTATAATAAAATAAAAGATAAATAGTTTTTTGGGGTAATATTGTAAATATTTAGCTTATAAGGGTGAATTAAAAACAATGTTTCTTTTATCTGGACTAAATTACACTGTTGGTCCCTGAAGACATGTTGATCCGCGGGTTTGGATCGGTTTACTATAGGGGTTTTAGTCCTTGAAGTCTCAAAAAGTTGCCCGCCTGGTACTTTTTGCCTACCGATCGTTAAACATTTCGTTAGCCACTAGGGCATTTTGGTCTTTTCTCATTTTTTTCAAACACCACAGTTGCACCGTTAGTCCCTGAAATTTCCAATGCAAGAACCTCTCACCCACCACCACCCTCTCTTCACTACCGCTCTACCAAGCCGACACCACCACTGCTACCGCCGCCTTCACTGTTACAAAGCAAAACGTTAATACCAAAAAACATAAATTAATTCATTCTTGTTAGGTTACCCAATACAAAATAAAAATTAAAAAACAAAATCATATGCATGTATCTTGTCGTCATCATATCTGTATCCTCACTTTTGTTCTTTTTTCTCATTTAAACACACACGAAACCCTCACCACCAAATCTTATTTCTTGATGTCACCACCAACACTCTGTTGTCATTAAATCCATTGCCGATCCAGATTTGAGTATCCTTAAACAATCTTTTAGGGTGTCTTACTCTACAAGACAATGGGTATCGTTTTGTGTTAGATCTGGTCGAAATTGTTTTACATGTAAATGTTCACCATTGCATGTTCAACATTGCGAGTGGTTAAGTGGATGTTTTTCGTCTTGTTAAAAGCGCCATGTTAAAAATTGTTGTTGTTTATGTGTTAGCTCTCTTTGTGTTAACCCAAGAATCTTATAGTGATCCCAAAAACCTTGGAGGCGGGCATTCTCCCTAATAGTCGGCACTTTGTCTTGTGCAGGTCGTAGAATCGCCTAGATAACATACATTATCAGATGAGAACCATGAATACATGCCTCTTAGCATACATGTTTTTAACAAAGATGGCTTTTTAGTTGGCTTTACCTAGTTGTGTAGCTATGTTGTGTGACAACTGGTGGTACAGTTTCATTCCACCACAACCTCCCAAATGGCCTGCATATTCATGCGAATATATATATATAAGAAAACTATGCATATAAATACATATTATGTGTGAAAGAGACGGGATAATAAGGTTACTTTAAAGAGCGACCATCCACAAAGCTCACTGCATAATCGGGTACATGTCATTATTAATTAAAAATGGAATCAGTTCCAGTTAACAAAGGTTTGTTTGAACCAGGTCTCACAATAATTTGACTATGTAGATTGATAAGTGCATTTTAGAATAAAAAATTCTACAAAAACTATTCAAGCACAACCGAATTTCTCTTTATCCATACTAGCATCCCATTCAACATGATTCCTAGCTCCAACTTTAACACCTTCCAAATCCCTAAATTTGCACCCTATAAAGCAGAAAAAAGTGAATCACAATGCTACGTGACTGGAAAATAGCCAAAATATTAATATAATGTAACACGCCTTCTTTTTTGGTATCTGACAAACACGATGGTAATCATCCTCATTTAACTTTAGTGGACGATGATCATACAAATAGCGGCCCAAAGATTTTTTACCTAATGCTGAACAGTGGGGCATTTCTATATTAGCAACATGAAAGACATACAACAAACAACAAATGATATAAGATTAGATAGCGGCATTAGTTTTAGATAACTTGTGGTAATCATGAAAACCATATGTACTTATGTAGACACAAATAAAGCTAACACATAAACAATAACAAACCATGTTACATAAACTTTTGAAAAATTATAGGGTGTTAAGATAATGTGAAAAGCTTTATGGAGCCATACATCTCTAAGGGTTAAGCTATTTGTATGAAAAATTACTGGTTGCTTTTCTTACAAATTTCGTTTATTTCGAATACATGTGCGCTATGCCCTGTTGTGTGGTCACGAGTTTGTACTTTTAGAAAAATATTATATGCATGGATCAACAGTACTCAAGTTGTAGGTTAATATTACACATATATTATGTTCTCGAGTTATAATATGAACAAAAAGTTATAAATGATTGTATTTATGTCATGGTTGTTCAACATTGCGTATTCCAACTTATGTTGCCGGAAGATGGCCCTACAGAAGTATTAGCACGAAAACATAAGAAAATATGAGGTATCCCCTCAGAATGTTCTATATATCTTTAAAATGGTGGGAGTCGTGTAGGGAACTAGGCATTTGTGGATTGACAATGACGAGGTTATTCATGTTACAAGAGTGCAAATGATAAAGGATCAACTCAGGTTCAGAGGCCTTAACTACCAACTGCCTAATGGGTATGCACTGGCTCATGTTACCCATTACACAAAACTTGAAGTGTTCATTGTGAATGTGAAGTTCGAAGAGATTTAAACGGATTAATGTTGATGTTGATGTTGTTAGTAAAGAGATTGTAGAGATGATCGCGGATAAGAAAAAGCTTAATATGTGGTATCATTCGCTGGAGATTGCGGATTAGTGTTCTTATCTAGTGCTTGTTCGTGTTTTTGAGATTGAGGAATTATGTTTGAGCTTATTTGAGTGTTGATTTCGAGCTTAGTGTGCTTATTTTGTTCTAAAACTTCATGTCATAGTCTAAAACATCATAAAGCTTATAAATTCGTTTTTAAACTTAAAAAAGACGTTGAAGTTGTGATTTTTGTTTCGTATATCGTGTTTCAAAAGAGTTTTGGTTCAAAAGTCGTTACCTTTGAGCTTAATTAATACGTTTTCGAGCTTATTTGGTAAGTTTTTGAGAGCTTATTTATTACGAAAATGTGTGAAATTCGATCTAGTTACGAAATTTTGGGGTTTAATTTGAAGTTTCGAAACAAAAACGGTTAATTTTACGAAAGTGTGTTTGAGGTTTCGAAAAAATAGCGATTATTCACTAGATTTGGAAATCACAAAAGTTAGGTTTCAGAATTGGAATTTACGGAAGTTAGGGTTTCGGAATTGAGAATTTACGATGTTTTAAAAGTTTAGAATTTTTAGCTTACGTTATTTTGGAAGTTATGGAAATTATAGCTTACGGTAATTTGAGCTTTCGGAATTTAGAGCTTACGGAACTTTGGATTTACAAAAGTAAAACTTAAAATTTTTGGGTTTTCGGAATGCTAGGTTACAGAAGTATCGAGGTTACGGAATTGTGAGGATTCGAAATTGTAGGTTTCGGAATTAAGACTATTTAGGATTTTTTTTTAATTGGCGGGAAAACTTGAGTAAAATTTAATTTCAAGGGTAGTCTTAATAGCAAATTTTTACGTCAAATTCAAATTTTGGTATAACAGTGCAAATTTTGGCATAAAATTCAAATTTTTGGGACAACTCAAATTTTGACGGATAAAATTGACCTTAAAATTCTCAAATTTCAATTTGTTTCTGCTAATTTTAGAATTGAATTTTAAAGTGAATTTCAAATTTTAGCGAAAGAAATTTTAGTGAATTAATTTTTGGCTGGAAAGTGTAAGATATCGGTATTTCAGAGAAGAGGAGTCGTGATGTGATTACGATTTATTCTACGATGCGGATTCCATTATTGTATTCGGGTGAATATTCTCAGTGGCGTGAAAGGTTTATGAACTACCTTGATGAGGTGTCATTTAATACACTTTTTCGAGGTCGTTTAACCCCCTAAATCGTGTGTTTATGCCCAAAATAGGTACTTAATCGTTCCTTTTCAGGTATTTTGCATTTGGAAGGCATTAGGAGGAAATACACGTGACTTGGGCTCATTTAGAGAAGAAACGGACAAGACTACGGACCTACACCAACATGGCTCAGGAATTTCTCTACAGTGGCTAGAGACGGCGTCACAAATACAACGTGACGTCGTCACAACGATGATTAAGACGGTGTCACGAGATTCTAAGACGGCGTCAGAGCACACGACCCAGCCCATTATCTAGAATATTCTTTTCATGACGGCGTCACGATTAAAACGCGACGCCGTCACAACGATTTTCCTATATATACAAACTCGAATTTAGGGTTTTGAGTGTGTAACTTTAGAATAAAAAGAGGGTACGAACCCTAGTTCGTTTAGCAGCTGTTAGGGACGAATTTAGGGCCTAAAAACCCTATTGTACTTCCTCTAACTCATGTTTTAATCAAGTAAGGTTTATTTAATCATTCAATATGTCTATGTGTTGTTTGATTCATCTATGTTCTTGCTTTATTAACATGCTAGGCTAAGCCTCCTATTGTGTTTATTTATGATTGTATGAAACCTAGAATGTAGATCTTAGTGGTGTTGCTTCTTGTGATGGATGTGCATGTTAGGACTTAGAAAACTAGCTTTTGTCTGTATCGATGTTGATATGTCTAGAGAAACATGATTATGTAGAAAGGATACCATCTGGTAACAGTCTTTATACTACGTTGCCCCCTAATATGGTTGATCCACTTTTAATGTATTTCACATGCACTTAGTGTACCCTTAGGGGCCTTGTAATAGTCTTCATACTACCTTGTTTGTGCGTTGCTCTAACGGAATGCTAAGTAGACGGCGGGTTCGTGTAATTCGTTCATGACTTAGGAAATAATTACATAGATCATCACAAGTGTGACAAGGCAACAACACTATGAGAAGCAATTTAGGGAGTAATACATGATTAAATAAACACAGTCTTTTATCTTATTGTTATCACCATCAGTTTAGATTTATATTTAGTTTAATAGCTAAAACCAAACCAACCTCTCCAATTATATGATTTACTTTCTTTCCATAAAATACAAAAAAACACAAAAAGAATCTTCCCTCAACCTTTAGAATTCTGTTAGACCGTGATCAAGCCTTCCCAACCTATTCCTCGAGTGAACGATAACAACCCCCCGAGTCTTACCTATACTACTACTACAACGATTAGGTGCTCTGTCCAGGGAGTTGTAAAACTTCTTGTTGAAGTCTAACGACAACCGCATCAAGTTTTTTGCGTCGCCGCCTGGGGAATAGTTAGGTTTTGATCATAGTTTAGCTTAGTTATACTTGCTTGAATCCTTTCAAGTAAGATTTAATTTCCGCATAATAGCTTTCTTGTAGTCTATCTTTTCTTCGTGTTATTTGTTTCATAACCCATTCTCGTCAACCACCATGGGAGGCGAGAATCCTATCCGTACTCTAGGAGACTACTCCAAACCTAGCCACGAGGGCTATAGGAATACCATCGAGCTCCCTGTAGGGAACAACGTGGTACCTCTTTGATCCGACACCATCCGGTTGGTGCAAAACGGATGCTCATTCTACGGACTTCGGTTTGAGGATCTAAACCAACACCTCAAGGATTTCCTTAAACTTGTGGACTCACTCGACCTTGACAGTGAAAATAAGGAAAGAACGCGCCTGCGTTTGTTTTAATTTTCCCTACACAATCAAGCTAGCAATTGGCTTGAACGTCTTCCAGCAGGATCCATCACTACATGGGAGGATCTTACTACCCGATTCCTTGCTCAATTATTTCCACTGGGAAGGACCGCAAAACTCCGCAATGATATCATGATGTTCCAACAACATCATGGAGAATCTCTATCCGAAGCATGGACTCGTTTCAAGGACTTACTCCAAAAATTCCCTCATCGTGGCATCGACCTTTGGCTCAAAGTCTAATTTTTTTATGACCATGTCAATCTCGTCACAAGACGAACCATTGACCAATCGGCCGATGGTAAGCTTCATGAACATAATGCCAAAGAATCCTAGGCATTGTTAGAGGACCTCGCCCTTTATGTCAACGAAAGTTAGAACGACTCAAGGGATTTCACTAAGCCGATCAAGACAATCGCATTGCCTCAAGATGTCCCGAGTACATCCGACCGCTGTCTAATCGAGCTCGAAAATCAAGTTCAATGCTTGATAAAAGCTCGTATTACTCCGACACAACCCACCCAAGTAAACAAAATCACTACCTCATGTGAAATTTACAGTGGTCCCCACGACACTCAGTATTGCCTGAAAAATCCCAAACAAGCCTTTGTCAAATACGCATCCTCGCGTACCGATGAAGCGGGAGGTAAGTGGTATACTTTCAAGCCTGAGCAAAACAATCTTGGTGACTCCTATAATCTGTCATAGAAAAGTCACCTAAACCTTAGGTGGAGACAACCCCAAAATTCCCAAAATAGCTTTTCAAACCCACCTAACCGGTTCCAATCTAACGGTTCGATCCTGAACCGTTCTTTTAACAACAATCCTCGAAGCTTTAATAGTCAATCAAACATTGAAGGATTGGTTTCCAACTTTATGGCATCTCAAGACGCTAGACTATCCACGTTTGAAGCCGATTTCAAACAACAGCAAAGCGAGATGACCAACAAAATCGACACTGTGTTAAAAGTCATCACCGATCGAATAGCAGGCACGCTGCCTAGCGATACGGTTAAGAACCCAAAACTGGGGACTCATCCAGTTTCGTCTGCTCGTTCTTACCCGTCAATCGATCCTCAATGCTCATGTCCCCCATCCAACTCAATCAATGCTATCAAGGCACATTTCAAGGAGGCAACCATTTCCCAAACCTGCCTTCGACAACCCGAGATTGAAACCAAACCACCACAACCGAAAAAGCCCGAACCAACTCTTGAAGATGAATTCCATGATTTGCATCTTAAGCTGCCGGTTCTTAAAGTCCTAGCTCACGCTCCAATCTATAACGCCATATTAGATAAATACGTAGAGAGCTTAGAACTAGGCAAAAACGGATCAGCATTTGTCTAAGGATAAATACCAGAAAAAATGGAAGACCCTAGACTATTCACTCTACCTTGTAGATTAGGGCACTCAAAACCTTTCGACACCTTAGCCGATCTAGAATCATGCGTAAATATAATCCCACTTTACCTTTTCAAAAAGCTTAACATCGGACTATTAGAAGAGACTGACCATGATAAATACCAGAAAAAATGGAAGACCCTAGACTATTCACTCTACCTTGTAGATTAGGGCACTCAAAACCTTTCGACACCTTAGCCGATCTAGAATCATGCGTAAATATAATCCCACTTTACCTTTTCAAAAAGCTTAACATCGGACTATTAGAAGAGACTGACCATATCTTTGGATTGGCCGATGGAACCAAATCCTACCCCGTTAGGATTGTGAAAGACGTAGAAGTCCACATAGGAAAATTAAAACTATTAAATGACTTATACGTAATTGATATGAAAAAGGACCTCGAGACCCCTTTGTTGGTAGGAAGAGGGTTCTTAGCTACCGCCAACGCAGTTATAGATTTTAGGATAGCCAAAATAGCAATATGAGATGGAATCACTAGGTCGATATTCGGTGTAAAAGGAGTAGACTTAGGTGAGGAGGAAGCATCTTATTGGACCACACTTGGAAAAAGGGAATCCTACAAACCACGACCTAGCTTAGACGGAGTAGGTGCACAAACCCCTTATTATGCTAGGAAGAACTTCTTAGACTGCCATTTACCCGGAGAATGGGAAATTTCTAGAGATGCCGAGCTTAATCCTTTTAAGGATACCTTAGTGTTTAGAATAATGGTAGAATTTCTAGGAGCCATACCCATTAACCTTAAATGTAACATGTCGGAATCAGATGACCTAATTAAAAAACCAATTAACTGGGATAAAGCACCAAAAAATGGAGATGGAGCATGGAATGCCAAGATTAGACTAATTGACCCTGATAGAGAGGAATTTACCAAAACCCCTTTAATCAATTCCCACTACTAGGAAGCTCTCTGAAAGAGAAAATACAAGAGAGATCATCGAGTTAGACCATTTCTACGACACCTGACGTGTGACTTCGAGTCTAGCTACAAGACTCGTTAATAAAGAAAAGCGCTTCTTGGGAGGCAACCCAATTTACTTTTCCCACAAATTAGGAGTGTCATGTGTGTTTTAATTCTTCATAGTTTGTTTTATTATATTTGAACTATCTTGTAATCATGCTTTGTTTGTCTTTAACCTCATCTTAATTTCAATCAAAGGTATTTTGCAACAATAAGTGTAGGGGAATCTATCCGGCTTTTAAGCCAAATTCAAACATGTTAAATGAATTGTTTAGATTAATTCACGTCAGTTTCGAGTCATATGATTGAATTGTTAAATCTCAGGTTTTATGCAGCCATTTGTACAGGAATTAACTTATGGAATCAAGTGCAGGAAATTTTTCATCAAAAACAAAAATTTCGTTTTCACAGACTGTGGAGACGGCGTCACGATTTACACGCGACGCCGTCACCACGACACCTATGACGGGGTCACATAAACCCTGACGGTGTCAAATGCCTAGGTTCAGAAAACTTAAATTTTTTAATTATTTTTGAAAATAAAACTTGCATAACATTTAATATATGTTTTCTTCTGTTATAAACCTGCAAAACCTAATGAGTTTAACAATTCTCTCATCCTATCTTTACTGCTTTATCGAGTCGAATCCTAAATTCACATTGTATATTTATCTATCGCGCATTTTATGCTTGGTATAGTTGTCTTTGTCTTTGATTATAGGTTGTATTTGATGAGAAGAAGCTTAGAAGTTCTTAGGAAGTTTCATTGGATGATTCTCGGAGGACGATTTAACCAGTTATCACATGTTTCTTCTCCATTATTGAGCAAACCAGGGAGTACTAGTTTCTTTTCCTTGTTTTCTTTTCCCTTTATTCGTTTCAACGGGTACTTTTATAGAACATCGGGGACAATGTTCAACTTAAGTGTGGGGGGAATAAGCCTTCGAAACTATTCTTTCATTTGCGATTTGCTTTATCCTTAAAATGATGGGTAATATATCGAAACATAACATAAAAGGTGATTTTTACCCAAATTTAAATTTTTTTACGACACATACCGACAAAAACCGAGTATTAATAGCGTCTCATAGATAGGAATTTATATGACTAGCACAATAACCCTCAGAGTTCCACCCCAAAAATATGAGGTTCGCCTTTAGATCTTTAGGAATTCGGGTACCCATCGTTGGTAACCCAAGATGATTTTATCTTTACCCGGTTCGAGTTAAGGTTGATCTGCATGCGTGCATGTCTATTTCGTTGTTACGGCCATGTATGCATTGCCTTGTCGCCTTTGCTGGAATGACTATTGTTAGTAAAATTCATATGAGTGTACCGGTAGCATATTAAATTCTAGAACTTGTTATTGTGATGCCTTCCGAGACCGCATAGTAAGTATTAGGATTTGCTTGATAAGAGGCACTAGGATTAACCCATGTTTTAAACCTGTAATTATTATGATGGTCACATCGGTCATATAACTATCCCACACCCTTGCCATGCCTCCTTTTAGTGCAGGGGACTACCCTTATACAACCATCCGTACGAGCCTATCTTTTTTTCACAGTTCTCGTATTTTATGGTTAATCCGGACTATTAATGAAGAGCATGTTTAACCTTAAACAAATTCGTACGCCCAAAAAGCCTTGCCCACCTAGTATGTACTCATTTTTAGTACATTATTGTGTTTAACCAAGGTTAATTATGAGTACACGGTTGCTAAGTCCTTTTCCTTTTAAATACAGTTTTAGGACGATGAGATTCCTGGTAGTATTTATTTCGTGGCAAGATAGGGGACGAAAAGTTAAGTCAATATCCCCCATATGTTGTCAATATGATTCTCCATGTTCTTTTGATCACCTCAAATCGGGTCATTAGCTACAGTATTAGCTAGATTGTACAATATCGAGCTGTAAAAGCTCAAGTGTGGGGTACGTATTATAACACCCCATGTGGTTGTATTTGTTATTAAAAACATGGAGAAAAAAAAGAAAGAGATGATGTAGAGTTGTGTAGAGTTTGTATATCTTCGTTCAAGTCTTGGCTTAGCAACCAAGACACTCAGCGCTGTATTTAGTTAAATTCATTAGCTAACCTTCCACCCCAAATTCACCCAAAGTCACCACCTCAAATGTATCCCATCCGTTTTCCGTTTCCTTATATGTATCTTACACCTACACCCACAAACTTTTAAAATACCTTAGATAGTATGAATAATACTTGCACTACAGGTGATAGGTTTGATATTTACTCAAGCGTATGGTAATCTTATCTGACTATGCATGTAATGAGTTTGATTTTCCGTTTCCACACCTGTGTGTTGTTATAATTTATATACACCCCCGAAGTGAATGAAAGCTCGCGCTCGCTCTCGACACTTAAATACTTATGTGAGGTGCTAGTATATTCTTTTGTTTGCTGCGCGCGCTCGCGCTAACGATCTCTAGAAGGTTGTGTGTTGTAGAATATCTTTGTAAATGAGTAGGTAAAATGTCCCCTCATTATTGTTATGTGTGTGTAGGTTAGAAATGCCATGTTTCGCCTTTGAGGACTAGTACTCTATTCCTCCTCTACTCGTGAGTCTCGCGCGGTATTTGATGAAGAGTTTTATTCGCTCTACACTTTTTCGGGGTATAGAGAGAGATATATTATAGATATAGAGTGCATTTATTGCCCAATATTGGTATTAACGTCGTTATCCAACTTTCAGGTATTTCTCTCATTGGAAGATATTAGGCTCTCGAGATTTTACATGTGAACTTGGGCTCATTCAGAGATGCACAAGAATCGGACAACGACTATGTGACCTAATACACATTGATCAAGAATTTCTTACAGTGGCTGGACATGGCGTCACAGATAATCACGTAACGCGTCACATGAAGATCAAAGACGAATCGAGTAGTGAGATGAGAGAGATGAGACGCCGCTCAGAGACATCTGGACCTAAGCAACACGTTATCTAGAATATTCACGCACGCGCCTCTGACGCGTCAACGATTAAAACGCGACGCCGTCTATCAACGTTTTTTCCCATTAGTATAACAAACCGATAGTTAGATGATAGAGAGAGGAGACTTAGTGTGTGACAGGTTCCGCTGCTAATTATGTGTAAGAAAGTACGAACCTAGTTTGCGCGCGCAGAGTTGTTAAGGACGGGAATTTAGGGCCTAAAAACCCTATTGTACTTCTTCCAATTCATGTTTTAATCAAGTAAGTTTACTTAATCATTCAATATGTCTATGTGTTGTTTGATTTATTTATGTTGTTGCATTAAATGCTTGGGCTTAAACCTTCTATTGTGTTTATTTATGATGGTATGAAACCTAGAATGTAGATCTTAGTGATGTTGATTCTATTTGATGGATGTGCACGTTAGGTCTTTAGAAACCAACTTTTGTCTGTACGTTGTTGATTTGTCTAGGAGAAACATGATTGTATAGTAAAGGATACCATCGTGGGAAAAGTCTTTATTATTACCTTATGCCCCCTAATATGGTTGATCACTTTTAATATATTTCACATGCACTGTAAGTGAAAATCTCCTAAGGGCCGTTTGTAATAGTCTTCATACTTCCTTGCATGTGCGTTGCTCTAGCGGTCATACTAAGTGACGGCAGGTTTGGGTAATTCGTCATTGATTTGTGAAACTAGTTAATCAGATCATCAACAGGTTTCAACAGGCAACAAACTAAGGAGAAGCAATTAGGGAGTAATACCTGAATAAATAAAACAGTCTTTCTATTCTTATTGTTGATCACAGTAGCGTGAATTGTATATTTAGTTAATATCTAAAACCAACCAATCTCTCTAATATATGATTTACTTGCTTTTCATAAAATACAAAAATACAAAAATAATCTTCTCTCAACCCTTAGAACTCTAATAGACCGTGATCAAGCCTTCCCAACATATTCCCCGAGTGAACGATAACAACCCCTGAGTCTTGCCTATACTACTACTACAACGATCAGGTGCTCTGCTTGGGGAGTTGCAAAACTTCTTGTAGAAGTCCTACGAAAAAAAATGATAAGATGATTTATGCATTATTGTTTTGTATCATGTGATATATTAATTGTACTTTTTTAGTAAGAATGTTGATGATCAATTTTTTATTATCTACGTTGTTGATATGATATGTTTGCGTACTTAAAGATTTGGTTGTGTATTGACTTTATATAGTGGCTAGGTTGATGAGGGGTTGAATATATATTTATTACTAATTACTAATAAGCATTGTGTGAGGAAATTTTTTAGGCCATAAAGAGGTTAATGAGAAACGTATGGTCTTTTGTTTAAGTGATGGTTATATAAAAATTTAAATTTTTTGTGAGGCCCAAATGTTTTTATTGAGGCTTTATTAAAGCATTGAATTTCAGACGTTTTTTGTTGCTAGTTTTTGAAAGAGGGTCGTGGTGTGTTTTTTAGGTTGTAGAGAGGAAAGAGAACCTGTTTTTTATATTGAGTTTTGCGTTGGATTTGTATTAATAATATACAACGGTTACTAATGTTTAAATGGGCTTTTTAATACATAAAAATTCGTTTTGTTTGAAGGAGCTATATGAATAGAAAGAGAGAGATAGTTCTTTGTGTTTTTTAAAGAGAATGGACTGTTACAAACTTACAACTTTATTTTTAATGGACCGTTACAATTTTAGATTTAATTTTCAGAATAGAATGGGCTGTTAATGTTACTATGACCATGCGTTATATTCATATATTTTTAAAACTTTCTTTAATAAACAAGTTAAAATGTCTTAATTTTAAATCTTACCATTTAGCTTAATGTCCTAAATGCATTATAATATAGTTTAGAAGTTTAGAATAGATACTTATTGACACTTAAATGATGTTTAGATCACATGAATGCACTTAAAGGGACAGTTACAAAATAAGCCTGTTACGAAATGAAGTGCATGAAGACACTTTAATTTTCAGTTGGGATGAACAATAATACAAGATTGACTAATAGTTTGTTAATTTCTTTTTAAAGAAATATTTTTTGTTCTTAATTTTTTTAAGACTTCCATTTTATGAATGTCCTAAATCCTTTATAAGATAGTAGAGAAGTAGAGATAACCCATCAACTAACAAAAGTTCAAAACAAAACAAAAAACATACAAATACAACAAGTAACAAAAATATAAAAAGCAAGTTTACAAACCTTGAAAACTCGTTTTACATGCCGCAATTATATATACTTTCATCTCCCATCATAACATATGATTTTCATCACGACATGAAACAATCTTTAACTACAAAGTTTTACAAGGAATTAGATCTAACACAAAACAAAGAAAGCCTTTCGCCACAACATTTTCACAACAACGGTTTAAGGCTAAAACTACATACCAAGATCCGGCTAAGACTCGAAAATAAAACCACGAAACCACCATGACATAAACAAAAAACCAGTTCTTATTTGATCTCAATCACTAACCAACACAATCAAAACCAAAAATATAAAAAGTATCGGCCAAACCACATACTTCAAAACAATAAGCCAAACCCACCTAAACAATGTAAACAGTTCGTTGTGATGGCACATGAAGTTGGCAAAGGTCGCGGAAGAACTAAATGGTGGTGGCGGCGAAATTTCATATGTGTGCAGCGGGATTTGGTGGTTTTAAAAGAGAGAGTGAGAGGTGTTTGTGCTTTTTAGAGAGAGAAAACATAGAGAGATGAAAGATAATGATGGAGTAATTTTATTCAGTGTGTTAGGTTTTTATCAGTGCTGCAAAACAAGGTCTACAAGGCCGATCAATCGCCGATTAGACGCTACAAGGCCACCAACCTTGCCGATTAATGTAACAGGGTCAAACAAATAGGTCAATCGTGGTCAACGACGATCAACGGTGGTCAAACTTGCCGAAAACCTTCTAATCTTGCCGAAAGTACCTAAAACTCACCGTAAACGTGTTTTGATCACTTATATTAACTTCTTAAATCTATTACAAGTTGTATTTAGAAAAAAAAAACTTGCGAATAATATATAAAACTCGACGTAAATACACAAAACTAGCCGGAAATACCTAAATTTTGCCAAAAATGCCAATCCGATTAATCGCCGATTAATCCCGCCTTGACCGATTACAAGCTACAAGGTGGTCGACCGCCCGGCTAACGATTCACGGTTTTTGCAACCTTGGTTTTTATACTCCTTAGGTTTGTGATTTACACTTAATACATTTAAATAGTGTTTCATAGTGGGTTGAAATGAATGGACTGTTACAAATGGACTACATTAATACACTCAAATGAACTATTACAAATGGACTACATTAATACATTTAAATGGATTGTTACAAAATAAACACTTAATTTTCAGTTTCATTTACCTCAATATTGATAAAACATATACATTATAAACTTTTTTAAAAAATAATTTTTTTTACTTAATTCTACTTTTAAAAATTGTTATATGCTTTATAAAGTAGTAGATACTAGAAGATATGAATCATTTAGTTCAAACATTACTCTTTTTATCTATATATAGACTCATTAGTAAATTGATGAATAATGCTTTCATTCTTTCAAACTTGTGGTCACAATAATGCTTAACTACTACATAATTCTTTGTTTAAACTCACATGGGTAATTCTTACTCAGTACTTAGCGATAGGGTTCTATGTTCGTGAAAATTAATTTTAAATATGGTTAAAACAAAGTAAGGTCAACTTCATATTTTTCCTACTTAAATAACATAATGTCATATTTACTCAATACATACTTTAACTGCATTGTATTCATGTATTCAAAATTTTGTATCTTGAGTATTTATGGCATCCACTATAGTTATTTCAAAAAAAAGTTTAAAACACATGAAAATGTTTATACTTGTTTTAACCATAGTGAGTTGATGTTTTATATCTATGTAGAATGAAGAGGTCTAAGATCTTGAACAGTTTCATAATTTAATACATGTGTAATTGTTAACCATTTTATAAACTAGAAAAGATTTATCCATAGTGCAACAAGGTTTATAAAATCAAAAGCTTTGTAAATTAATGATATTATAAATGGTTAGACTTTTTAAAAGGTCCACTATAGTGAATGCTCTTATAACATTTTAATATTTAGATTGGGTCCACAACAAATTATAAATATATACATTTGTGGACTTCTTGACCACTCACATCTTTCATTATTCATAAGAAATCTAATCGTCGTGTGCTAGTTTGGGTTGATAAAACGGAGGTCGTATCACTAGGATTCAGGTGTTTTTCGGTTGTAAGAATCTCAAGTATCTAATAAGTTAATGCGAATGTGTGTAAAACTCATGGTTTGTTTCACGTCTCAAAATACCAAAAAAGCAACAACTCAACACGAAAATGTGATTATGACAAATTCAATAAATAAAGACAACACTTGTTTTTGATAGATTATGCTATTTTATTGCTTGATAATAAGGATGGTTTTGACAAATTGATTACAAGTAAAGAATATGATGGCGACAAATTTTAATCTTTGATTCTAAAGCATACAACCTGCACGTAATATCATAAAACAATAAGATCAACCATTAAGCAAAATCAACAAATGCAAGACTACGTTTATTTAACAATTTGATTCGCGGTAGTTTTACAAAATTTGTTACAATCACATAAAATCCAACGTTTCATTGCAGAAATCAAGTTACTAAGTTTATAGTCAATTAGAATAGATAAATCATCCATAAAAACAAAATGATTATAACTAGTTGGTTGATGAAAACCCTTTCGACCTATGAAATCACCAACAACTAACAAACATTCTTAACAAATGTTCACAAAAATATAGCACAATCCGATTCCTTTAACAAAGCAAGAAAGTAATCAAAATTCATAATCAACTACAAGCAATCTCAATAGTAAACATCATCTAAACAAAGTGTAATCAAAACAACTCCCATGAATATTTTAACCAAACATAATGTCCAACAATCATATCTTGAAACGGAAGTAAAAGTAGATTATCGAATAGCAGAAATTACAATAAGTAAAGTAAGTGTTTCAAAAGCAACATTTGGCCTCTAAACGACCTACAAGCTTCAACAAACCATAAATACTTCCAACACTATGCTCCGAGTACTTGCACTTCCTTTGTCACAATTATTTGCGTAGAAGATTTTGGGTCTTAGGAGTGGTAAATGGAGAGTGAATCGACCCTTATGGTGTAGGGAGATTTGGGAATAAAATCTGAGGGGGATGGATGGATTGAAAAGATTCTCAACAAATACAAGCCAAGGTTCTATTTAACTACTCTATAAGGTTTTTTGGGGTAATGATAATGGTTGTGCTTGAGGTCTAAGGTTCTAAAATGGCAGAGGATGAGTTTCTAGAAGAATCTGATCGGACCGTTGCAAGGTTGGCAGCTATTATGAAAACTTAGAGAGGAGATTCCACCAACCTTTCGATTTTAGGGGCTGAACTATTAGTTTCGTGCATTTGGCATGAAAAATAGGCTAAATGGCTACGAGGCCTTGTCGATCGGTTATATGAGTTTTGAGATGCCAATCGGCTGGATGGTGGTGCAAAACGGCTCAATGGATTTTCATGCACGAGTTTTTTCGTTTCTTCGATTTAACTTCCTGTTTGCACATTTCTCGATCGTGGGTCATCATTCTTCAATCAAACTTGACTCTATCATCATTTTGAGACTTGGAAGCTTTGTTTTGTTGTATCTTTTTCTCTTGACAGGCTTCCCGAGGTTGATCTTGATGCATGATTCTTCGTACTTGTATAAAACTTCATTTATTCGTCATTTTTTGTCCTTTTCTCCATTTTCTTTGTCTTGGCTACCTACTAACATGAAAACATATCTTTATGAAATTTAGTAGCAAAATTTCGTTAAACTAACCAAATAGCATATACAAAAACTATGATAATGCGCATAATAGTATACTCAATTTAATATGGATGAACAAGACAAAATCAATCTACATGTTGTTCATAAGTGTTCATCAGTTCATTAGTCTTGTTGATAAATTGATGAACAAGACTAACTCAAAAACAAGACAAACCGATAAACAAGACAACATCAATCTACATGTTGTTTATAAGTGTTCATCGGTTTGTCTTGGATCATTAGTTCATGATTCTAGTTAATGAAACTAAAGAACAACACTAATAAATAAACAGACTAACAGTGTGAATAAACAACACAATGATGAAGATCCATTGTTATATACTATATTGAATCATTTAACCCCTTAAATCATAGCAAACATGCTCGATTATATGCTTAATTATTTGTTTTCAGGTTTTTTAGCACTTAGGATACATTTGTGAGAAATACAACTTGACTTAGGCTCATCTGGAGAATAAAATAGACAAGACTACACACGCTACACACCAAATCCTCTTGAAGAATCAATGCTCACCGAGTCTGTGAGAACGGCATCGTGCAAGCATAAAGCGATGTCAGACGCGATCTTTCTAGTGACGTCGTCGAGAGAGAATTAACAACGACGTCAGGACGTAACAAATCAGTTCTAGAAGATTCTACTTTGTGACCGCGTCGCGACTATAACTGGAAGCCATCGCGATGACTTCTCTATATATACAAAACTGAATTTAGGGTTTTAAGTGTGTAACTTTGGTAAACTTTTGGAGCCGGGCCCTAAGTATTTTGTCATCAATTTAGCCGTCTTTAGGGCTCGAAACCCTATTGTAACTGACCTTAATCCATGTTTTAATCAAGTAATATTGTTTATCTTTATCATTCACTATGTCTAATGTGTTTGTTTGATTGAACTATGTTCTTGCTTTTCTTTATAACATGTTAGGCTAAACTCCCCCTTGATATTACTTATGAATTTCATGAAATTTTGGATTGTAGATCCTTTTAACGCTGTTGCTTCTGTGATAATTGAGTGCGCTTCTAGGCTTTAGAAAACTTAGCCATAAGATAAAAAATTGGTGCATAGTCGTCTAAGGAAACGCGAGAAGTGTAAAAGGATACTGTTGAATCCCACTTGAATATCATATTGCTTAGCTATAAAAGGCTTATTGTATTGAAATAAATCCAAGACAAATATGGTAGAAAACTTTATATTGAAATATCTCCAATGACTATAACGGACAACTATTCAAATGATACAGAAGAAATAAGTAATAAAACATAACAACAAACATTTACTAAACTATCAGCCTCAATATAAAATGAACAATCTTAATAGTGTTAGGGTTTACAAACCCAAAGTCTAGGCGAATAAACACTATGAACTTTGATATGATATTGATAAGAAATGTTGGTACATTAAACACTATACCCTGAGGAACCCTCATTTTATACACCAAGGAGTCCTAACTGCATTAGCGAATTTTTCCTAAGTTATCATGAAGCTTCTAAACAAATAAACATATAAGAATCTTTTAGCAAAAATATCTACATACTTTACCCGTAAGTAATCTTGATAAGTCAATCCTTCACTTTATCCATCTGATCAGTAAAAAATTCTTTTTAGCAGTTTTAATCTATCAAGTAGTTGTACACCACCAACATTATCTTTTCATTCCAGCAAGCAGCTAACTGTGAAGCAATCATCAGTAACTATCTTAGAAATATTTTCTTCATTCTTCATCAACAGTACTCTAAGTTACACTAGAAGTTACAAACTTTATGCTAATAGTATTTGTAACTTTTACGTTAAGCAGTACAAACATATACTACATACTAAGGTTACACTAACATAGTAACTTTTTATACTATACGATTAACATACTTAGTAGTATGTCTTCGATAAGTCTCGCGACAGTTCCATTAACTTCCATTACAGATAGGACCTATAAACACACTAAAGTATTAACTGACAGTAACTAACTACTTAGCATATTTTCAAATAATAACACTAACAGCAATAAGTTAAGCTTAGTAGCAGTAACTCTACCTTACCAGTATTCACTCCAAGATCAACAAAACGAACCCTTTGCGAGATCCCAAGAATCCTCCCCTAAACTGATGTTCATCTTCAGAATATTCAAGTTCTTGATTAAACAGCTTTATCTTTACTAAAAGATCCATACCAACACTATCCAGGATTCTTGAGCTGTTTTTGTCTGAGGCTTAAAGAAGATGAAAGCACATCTCCATTCAAGGTGTCAGTTTGAAGCATTTTGTTTGGCATTATTTGGTGATTGTTGCAGGTATGAGTGATCTTTCTCTTTCTTTACCTACATAAAGATATGCAGTATCGAAATCTCACAAATGAAATCTCACAAAATGTACTCCACATGAAGAAAATAGCTTCAAAACTGTCACTTTGTATCCTTATAGATTCCTCCACACTTCACTTTCAATATCAGGTTCAACCATCACTTTCAGATCACCCCATAACACTCTTTCATATGCCTCCTCTAGCCTTGTAAACCCATGCTTAGCTTTAACCAACTTCTAGAGAGTTTCCAAGTCTTCTCTTTCAATATTCTAAAGCACCTGAATCATTGATGAGTACCTCTTTGAACTTCCATCAGCTCTTATGATTTGAAAGTATCCAATCTTTCCTTCTTTGATGATTTTCTAGTCAACAATGATTGGAGGCTTAGTGGCTAGAGGTATAGCATCAATTGCTACCTCATTATCAGAAACTATCTCCATATGTATTTTCATCTCTGCTTCTTCTTGATCATCATCTACTTCAGCTTCTACACTCTCATCTAACTTCTGCTTCTTTAAATTTTTAGATTCAAGTTCTTTTCCTGCTCTTTTAGAACTTCCTTCTTTTCTTCTCTCACTGCCTTTCACTCTATGTTTCACCACTTCAGAATCCATAGGTACAAATGAGTCTATCCAACTCATGGTCTTGTTAAAAGCCTTCTGAACTTCATCAAAGCTTTTGTTCTTCAATTGATTATGAGTGAATCCAGCCATGTTCTTCAGATAAGTACACATTTGATTTCTCTTTTGAGCTTTGGTTAGTGGTTTTCTTCTCTGCTCTTCTGCTTTAAGTTTTGCAAAATGCTTCTTCCTTTTATCCATAAGCTCCACAAACAATCCTGACCTTTCTTCAATAGTCAACTCTCCTTGCTCTTTTGACTGTAATCTTGCAGCTAGCTCATAATCTGCATCCATCATAGCTTGAACATCATCCCATTCATTAATGTTTGCATCTTCTTCTCTTTGTCTTGCAAGCTTCTCCTTTTCTTCCAATTCAGCTTGTAATTGAGCTTGAAGTTTTTGAGTAATCTCTTGATCAAACATAATCTAATCTTTCTTCTTCAAAGGCTTCTATGGCTCAATCATTTTTGCTTTGTCTTTGTCCTGTGGAGGTTTTGGTAGAGGTATTGGTGTAGATTCCACTGGCTCTCTAAAGCTAATCCCTTTAGCTTTAGGTGTTGTAACAGCAGTTGTAGTTGTTATAGCTGCAGTTGTAACAGCCTTAGGTTTAGCTGCTTTGATCTTTATTAAAGTCTGAGCCAGAGTCAACTCCTCAACAGTTGTTGTTGTAGCACTGGCAGTAGTAACTTCAGCAGTACTAACTACCTTTTCAACCTTAACTTCCTGCTCATCTAAAACACATGTATCAAACATTAGGTCTTTATCATTCCTCCCCTGAGTTTCATCAACCAATGTAACATCTGCATCTTGGTTAATGTTAGCAATTTTCCTCCCCTGTTTGGATGCATCCTCCTGATCACCCAAACTAGCTTCATTAGAGGATTCTACCCTTCTTGAGAAACCAACCTTGTACAGTATTTTAGGCTTGTGAGTTCTTGACTTCTTTTTCTTCTCGAGACTCTTTACCATCCTCTTCAAGCTCTCAATTTCCAAAGCTTGAGTAATCTTTGTATTCTCCAGGTCAAGCACTCTTTGTTGTAATGTGGTACAAAGTTCCATCAATTCATTAAGTTTCAGTCTATCCTCACCACTGAGCAGTGGATCATTGGAATGTTTAGGTACATGCTCCTCATTGACAGCCTCATTAGGTATAAGCTCTATAGGACCACTGGATTGAGGTATCTTAATGCCTTTTCTCTGTTTCCTTCTAGACTGTTTCTTCTGAGGTTTTAAAGTAGATGGTTAAATAATAGTGGATGTGTGATGGGGATCAGTAGGAACTGCTGACCCTTCACCCACTTCTTCTTGAGCTTGAATCACCATAGTTGGATATAAGGGTGTGACCCTACCAGAAAAGTCTTTTCCTTGCCTCTTCATGTTAGCAAAAACCTTCTTAGTGTGAGAAGGTATAACATAAATACCTTTATGTTTGGACATTCCTTCAACTTGTTTATCCAAGAACACTTGCACAAACCTTGGATACATTAGAAATTTAACCCCAGCCTCCAAGTTCTTCACCATTTTATCAAAAAATATACTTGGAAAAGTTAAATTTTTGGTTTGTGGCTAAGCAAATTATAGCAAAGGCCATAGTGCTACTAAATTCGTTCCAAGTAGTAGTCTTAGCACTAAGGCATTGCAGAACTGTATGGATAAGAAATTTCCATTGAAGTGAAAAGAAAGCTTTATAGAATGTAAGCTTTTGTGTAAGATTTTCATAACCCATGAGTGTCAGCTATTCAAAAATTGTAGCATTTGGCAGACATTCAACTCCTTCATCATCTTCTAATTGAAGATCACTTCTTACACTTGCCTCAGTGATGATCACCTTCTTCTTATCTACTAGGGCTTGTATCTGCACCTCTTCATTAACATTCTTCACATTTGTTGTATCCCAGAACTGCTCAATACATGAAGTATAGATTGTGGGATTAACCGTTAACGCATATTTGATAGGATGTGTGTTCAAGAAATCCACATTTTGCTCGAATCCATCACTTTCAGTGGGTTTATCTAAGAATGCGACCATGTTGTGCAAATTAGCAAACTTTAGGGCAGCCATTGATGTTGGGTTTTGATGATTAACAATGAAATTGAGTTAGAGTTTATGAGTATAGAGTATAACAAAGATTGAAATGGATGAAGTGATTAAATGAAACTCTGAATCGAAGTATTTATGAAATCACCCTCAACAGCATTAACTTGAACTAGCAGTAGTAAGTCAAGCCTAACAGCATTAACTGACCTAGCAGTAGTAACCCAACAGTAGTAAGTTATGCCTGGCAGCATTAACTTAACTAGCAGTAGTAAGTTTATGCTTAGCAGCATTAACTAACACTGGCAGTAGTAAGTGTATGCCTAGCAGCATTAACTTATGCCTAGCAGCATTAACTTTGAGTCACCAGCATTAACTCTAATTTCGTTACAAAAAGCATTCCCATCATCAATTTTGATTCTCACAAGCTCTCTTTCTATTTTTATTCTCACTATATCTCTCAATTCTTTTTCTCACCAATTCACTCTATCTGTTTTTATATCACACAGCTCTCTTTCTATTTTCCAGCTCACTATATCTCTCATTTCTTTTTCTCACTGAATCACCCTGTCTGTTTTTATTTATATTCAACTCTCTTTCTGTTTTTCAACTCACCACATCTCTCAATTCTTTTTCTCACAAAGTCACTCTTTCTATTTTTATTTCACACATCTCTCTTTCTGTTTTTATGCTCACCAATTTCTCTTAATACTCACACTATTAATTATAACAACAAATTGTATTAACTTAGTAGTATTAAGTATAACTAGCAGCACTAATTATACTTACCAGCAGAAACTTGAAGTTACCAGTACTAACTTAAATTCCATCTATAGTAGCTTTTCCATTCCATTCCAAACATCTTTTGTCTATAATTCGTTGCATATTAACACAATTAACCTCCCCTCAATCACTACTTCAGAGGTTAAGCATTCCAATACTTGTAATCAGATATTGAAATCTGCTAACATCAAATGCTTTTGTGAGTAAATCTGCAACATTCTGATCTGTGTGAATCTTGATCATCTGAATAAGCTTTTTCTCATTTGAATCTTTGATAAAGTGATGCCTAATCTCAATGTACTTTGTCTTTGAGTGAAAAACAGGGTTCTTCACTATGCATATTGTGCTCTCATTATCAATATAGATCTTTGTATGCATAAAGTTATACCCATAAACAAGCAATTGATTTTGTATCCAAAGCACTTGGCTACAGCAACTTGAAGCAACTACATATTTAGATTCTGTTGTGTAATTAGCAACCACAGTTTGCTTCTTGCATTGCCATGAGATCAATCTACATCATAGGAATTGACAACCTCCTATTGTGGACTTCCTATCTAAGCTTGCTCCTGCATAGTCACTGTTAGTATATGCCTCCAAATCAAAAGGTGAATCCTTAGGATACCAAAGGCCTAATTTAGGTTGACCTTTAAGATATCTAAAAATCCTTTTCACAACATGAAGATGTGAAACTTTAGGGTTGACTTAGAATCTGGCACAAACACATACTGCAAACATAATATCTGGTCTTGAAGAAGTAAGATACATTAATGAGCCAATCATTGATCTATACATGTGTTCATCTACATCTTCACCATCTGTATCTTTGAGCAAAGGCTTATGGGTTTCCATGGGTGTGCTTGCTGTTTTGACATCACTAAAGCCAAATTTGTCCAAAATCTCAGTCACATACTTGTCTTGGCTTATAAAAATCCCATCTTCTTTATGCTTCACTTGCAGTCCTATGAAGAAAGTAAGTTCACCCATAGAGCTCATTTGAAACTTCTTATGCATCATCTTCTCAAAGTCTGTACATAACTTCTTCTTTGTAGAACCAAAAATGATATCATCTACATATACCTGTACAATCAGAATACCACCTTGGTCCCTCTTTATAAATAAAGTTTTGTCTATGTATCCTCTCTAAAACCTATTTTTCAATAAATAAGTAGACAAGGTTTCATACCAAGCTCTAGGAGCTTGATGTAGTCCATAAAGTGCCTTTTCTACTTTGTATACTCTGTCAGGGAAGTATGGGTCTTCAAAACCTGAGGGTTGACAAACATAGACCTCCTCTTTAATATTTCCATACAGAAAAGCACTCTTCACTTCCATCTGGTACACCACAAAATCTTTATATGAGGCATAGGCTAAGAATAGCCTTATTGCTTCAATTCTTGCAACAGGGGCAAAGACCTCATCATATTCTATCCCTTTTTCTTGTGTGTACCCTTGTGCAACCAATCTTGCTTTATTCTTAATCACAATACCTCTTTCATCCTTTTTGTTTTTGAAGACCTATTTAGTTCCTATAGCTCTTTTTCCATTTGGTAACTCCACCATGGTCCAAACTTCTTGTAATTTGAATTATAGAAGCTCTTCCTGCATAGCTTCTATCCAGCTTGGATCCTTCAGTGCTTGAACTACCTTTTTGGGTTCTTCTTGTGATAAAAGGCAAGCAAACAAGCAGTTTTGAAGATCTTTATGGTTTGTTTTTTGTTTAAGAGTAGTAGCAACAAACCCATATTCCTCCAAATTCTTTGTCATTCTTCTTGTTTGTGGTGCTGAATGCAAATCTACAATAATTTGTTCAACTGGATGATCTTTATGAACTCTTGTTGTTTGAATAGGACTGACTAAAATTGTTGTATCTAAATTATTCAGGTCAGCCTCTGCACCAACATCTTCATCATCATCTGAATAGACAATCGCTTCCAAATTAGGCATATTTGGATCATCAGCACATCCATAGACTATATTCTCATTAACAACATTATCCTCTATGCCAGCAGCATTAACATTTGGAATAACATTATTAATAGTATTAGTGCTATTAACACTTTCATCCTTCTCTTGATAAACTCTTATACTCTCTTCACTTAGATTACCACCTTCTTTTCTAGGTTCTTCTGTACCCTTCTTTTCCTCCTCCCCTGATGGTTTGAATCCAGCATCAGGAGAATCCTTTGAACTATAAAAGAATGGTGGATCTTGAGTCCATAATGGTAGCAGTATATAATCTTTACCAGGTACTGTATCCATTCTAGCTTTACCTGCACCATCACATGCTTTTGTACCTGCATTACCATTAGACTGATTTCCTATAACAATTGGCTTATAGTTCATAGATTTTGTTAGTGCATCTATATCAAAAAGTCAATTAGGTCCACTTCCTGTAATATTAGGTGTATTCTCACTAAATTGAATATGCAAGTTCTCTTCTACTATCCTAGTTCTACTGTTGAATACTCTAAATGCTTTGCTATTGGTAGAGTATCCTACAAAGAACCCTTCATCAGCCTTTCCATCAAATTTACCTAGGTGATCTATGGTATTAAGGATTGTAACAAGACACCCAATTGGTCTCATGAAACTTAAGGCAGGTTTTCTACTTAGAAAAAGTTCATAAGGGGTCTTGTTGTAAGGCTTGATAACTAACACCCTATTTTGGACATAACAAGGAGTACTAACTGCTTCAGCCCAGAAAGTTGTTGGTAATTTTAAATCAGCTAGCATAGTCCTAGCAACCTCTATTAGTGTCCTATTTTTCCTTGATGCTACTCTATTTTGTTATAGAGTCCTAGCAACACTAAATTCCCTTTTATTACCCTTCATTTCATAGAACTGATTCATGACTCTATTCTTAAATTCAATCCTATTGTCACATCTAATCACTTTCACCCTAAGGTCTGTTAGATTTTCTATGGCTGTTATGAATGTTTTAAGGATTTCACTAGTTTCATCCTTAGTGGCTAAAAAGAAAACCTAACTAAACCTACTGAAATCATCCGTGACAACTAGGCAGTACATCTTTTTCACTAAACTCTTTACAAATGTTGGGCCAAACAAATCTATGTGCAACATTTATAATGGTTGGCTGATTGAACTGACTGTTTTGGTCTTACAAGAAGCTCTGTGTTGCCTTCCCTTCTGACAAGCAACACAGGTTTGATTAATTTCAAAAAGTTTTGAAGGTAAACCTCTTACAAGGTTTCCCTTTACAAGTTTATTCATTGTTTTGAAATTTACATGACCAAGCCTCATATGCCAAAGATTAGATTCATCTTGTATGGCTTTTGCAAAGAGACAAGTAAGACCTCCTTGAGGAACAACATTCTTTAAATCAACACTGTACATGTTATACTTTCTAGGAACTTTAAGCAAAACATGACTTTCATCAATTAACTTATAGTCTGGAGACAGAACAACACATTCAGTATCAGTAAAAAGAACACTATTCTTCTTGTCACACATTTATGAGACACTAAAGAGATTAAACTTTAGTTCCTTTACAAAATACACATCTTCAATATCCAAATTACCAGTTCTTATTTTACATTTCCCAGTAATTTTCCCTCCTTTGGTACTACCTCCAAAGGCAACAAATCCTCTATCAATTTCTTCATAATCTGTAAGATAGGATCTGTTTCCAGTCATGTGCCTAGAGCATCCATTGTCAATTACTCCTTTATCCTTCAACTCTTGCTGTGGATTGCCCTACACATAATGGTAAGAAAATTAGTTTCTTTTGGGGACCCAAGCCATTACTGACTTGGATCTGCCTTGTGCATCAATACAGTCAAATCTTTTAAAGGACATTGATGCACCATTGTTTCTGGAGACATTGTCTAAAACTTTTTGCTTTGGTCTCCAAACCCAACATGCTGAGGCCTTAACAGCATTTCCCTTGTTTCTCTTAACAACACTAAGAACTGTTTTTGGCCTAGCAGTATTAACTACTACTTTTGGCCTAACAGCATTAACATTCTCTTTAACAGTATTAACCCCCTGATTAAAATTATTGTTATTTGCTGATGTTATTTTGTTAAAAGGCCTTCTAGCAGTTGAATATGCTTTATTAATAACATTTTTCATGGGTCCTGCATTATTCACTGCTATTTTTGGTTGAACAGTATTAACTGGTCTAGCAGTATTAAGTGAAATTAGACCAGACCTAGTTAAGACTGTTCTTGGAACCATGTTCCTTTTTGAATTGGGGTGAGTTAATTTAGAGAAATTCTATTTGTTCACCCTTTGAACATTGGTCCAAACTGGTTTTGCAAATCTTCCATTATTATACCAGTTATTGCAATCTTTCCTTAAATGTTTAAAGCTACCACACACATGACAAGCTTTATTGAACATCTCAAAATCAGTCCCTAATTTTTAAGACATATGTTGGTTCTAGTTTCTCTTATTTCCTTTAGGACTAGGTGTGTTTTTCCTATTTTTATCAACTGATGTGTTCCTATGAGATTTTACTTGCTCAGTAGACTTAACAAAGTTTATCTTAGAAAAACTAGGTTTATTAAACATCTCAACTGTTTTAATCTTAGGCACATCTTCTTCCTCACTTTTAGACACCTAATCCTCAATAAGTGGGGCTTTATTTTCTTTCCTAGCAGTCTTAGGTTCATTAGTCTTATCAGTAGGCTTTTCAACTACAAACTCACTAACAGACTTATTCACATCAAAAAAATCATCTAGACTAGGATAAACTAAATCAGGTTTTGGTGGCATAAAATTCCCAGTATAGGGAGGTGGGACAGCATTATATTCTAATCCTGTTTTACACTTATCCATTATCTGTCTGTTTAGAAGTCCACTTAGACTTTTTGATGAATTTTCAAATTTTTGTACTGTAGTTGAACCTTATCTTTTTCTTTTGTAACCAACTCTAACTTCCTTTTAAGCTCTGTAATATCTAAATCTCTTAAATTGATTTCACGTTGTAAGATTTTTATATCTTCCTCATACATAAACTCATTTTTCTTAAAGACTAACAGTCTAGCTTCTACAGATTCTAAACCAGTCTTATAAGAGACAACACTTATCCTAGCTGTTCTTAAGTCTTTAAATAATTGTTTATTTTGTTCTTTTAGATTTTTTACACATTATAAGCAAGATGAACAAAAATTTGAGTCATTAGATACCTCAGAGTTTGTAGAAGAGCTTGAACTTCTTAAAGAATAAGCCATAAGAGCAAAATTAGTTGGACCTTCTTCTGCTTAGTCACTCCAATCATAACCAAAACCATCACACCGAGACACTAAGGCATTTGAAGTAGTTTCCTCCATTGGCACAATCCTTCTGATAGGCTCATTGTTCCTGCTGTCTTGATTCCTAGGTGCCTTGTACTCCCTTGCAAAGTGTCTTCTCTTGTGGCAGTTGAAACACTCCACCTTGGACTTGTCAAACCCAATTCTTTCTTTGTTGTCCATGTTTACCTTCCTTCCAGTATTCTTCAGGAATCTTCTTGCCCTCATTGTCAGCATAGCAATGTTCCACCTCAAGTCCATTTCTTCTAGATCATCAGGATTGATTTGTTATAGATCTTTATTATCAAGCTGTGGAATACTTGGTTGGCTAGCAAAGAAGGAATAAATCAACATTACTCAATTTTCAACGTTGTTGAGTCTATTAGCAACACACTTAGTTGTTAGCAGTTTAATACCTGAGCAGTATTAACTGCTCTAGTTGCAATGTTAGTGCTGCTAATGACATAAATGTATATTGTGTGAGTTTGTGTTTGAGCTAGATGTCCCCTTGACCTCTGATTCATAAGCCTTCAGGTTGTTAAAGAGATCATCCAAACTCAATGTCTCAATCTCTGGTTTGTTTCTCCACACAATAGTATGCATAGTCCATTCTTGTGACAAACTTCTCAAGAACTTCTGATTGATATCTTCTTGAGAAATAACTTTACCATGCATCTCTAGTTGGCTAATTAGCTTTTGAAGCCTTTCATAGGTTGGCTCAATCACTTCTGTGCTTGTTACAGCAAAGTTTTCATATTGCTGCTTTAGAAGATTTTCCCGAGTTTTCTTTGTAGCAGTATTACCTCCAAATCTGTTCTCAATAGCCTACATCAGTGACTTAGCATCCTTGTATGAGTTGAACTTTAATTGATGCTCATTAGGTAAGGCCATCAACAAAGTGCTTCTTGCCTTCAACTCTGCTCTTCTTTGAGCCTTCTCTTTAACAATTGTAGGAAGGATAACAGTTTCCTTACCTTCAACAACTTTTGTTACTATTGGTGCATTACCATTTTCTATGATCTCCCATAGAGTGTAATCAATGCACTGTAAGTACTGATCCATCCTCATCCTCCATAGATCATACTTACTAGATTGGAGTTTGGGTAGCTTGATGGTTTAAGTAGTTTGAGTCTCTATTGCTTCTTGAAAAAGTAGATCTTGTGTGTAGTAAAGTTTCTTCTTATTCAAAGCTTCTCACAAGCTCTGATACCACTTGTTGATCCCAATAGGATAAATCTTAAACTCCTTAGCTTGTATAAGGTTTAGTTATATTGAATAAATCCAAAACAACTATGATAGAAACTTTGATTGTGAATACCAAAGACTATACGGAATCTAGTCAATGATACTAAGAAGAATTTCAATGTAACAGTAATGAACAAGATTAATAACAAATAGTAATTTCCAAACAGCCTTAAGAAGCTTTTAATCCAAACATGTAGTTTTATTGTCATGGTTGTGATGATTGAAAAACATTTATTTGCTATTTAGATTATTTTGGCTAGTGACTTATTTGGCTTATTTATAAGCATTTTTGAGCTTATTATGGACTTATTAGCTCTCGGCAATTTGAAGGAGTACAAGAAAAGTATTTTTGGTTATTTACCTCGTATGTCGTGTATTTATGGAATATTTTGATAGCTTATGGTGATAACCGAATATCCTAGGTAGCTTATTAGCTTATTTTAAAATCTTATTATATATAATATGGAGCTTATAGGCTCACAGCCCAATAAGTCCAATAAGACGTGGCTTATTATGGGCTTATTGTGGTTCGGATTATTTTGTTAGCTATTGTTTGGGCTTATTTCTTCTAATGGGCCTTAGTTTTGGGCTTAAATCGTATTATATATCTACGGATACTTTACTGGGCCGCTATTAGGCCTTAAGGCCCAATAAACGTAAACTAGTTGTTTTAAGGGTTTTGGAGGATTTTTGGAAAGTGAAACATACTTATATAATGATGTTGAAAGCTATTTTGGGAAATACATTTCGGAAAATATTGCAAGATATGAAATTTGGCATTTTGTCGAAAAGTGGTAAATTGTGGAAAATTTTGAAATTAAGGTTTAAAACCTTGGAAAAAGTTGTATAAACGAACGAGTCATGTCGAAATTTCGTGAAAGGTCTATACTTATAATTTTTACTCAAAACGTAATCTTTCGATTTAATAATAAAATATTATTATTTTATTATTTTAATAAATCAACTAAAAGACGAAAAATATATTTTTACGAAACTTCTCTGTTGATGCATAATTTATTCGGGCCGGTCCTGACGACTCTTCTGGTGCCGTTCGTCATCTTCCCGGGCCTTGAATAGTGCTGCCAACAAGGAAGAACCGGTTAGAAGGGACCCGAGGCCGAAGCCCCGAGATCCACCCTCCGACGGTCAAGTCAGAATGGTATAAACATAGAGTAAAGAGGTGGTAAAGAATAACCTTGTTTAGATGTATAGAGGTAGGATGATCCTACCCCTATATATATAGTGTATGGATTAGGGTCACGTAGGATGTGGGCCACCCTTTTATCGGGTTTGGCCCATTGGGTCTGGCCCATTGCGGACTATACGCCAACATGTCCCCCAGTCTAGTATGATATGGTTCTTGACCATGTTATGCTAGACTTATGCTATACGTCCCCAGCAAGTAAGCCCATAATAGTATAAGTGGGCTGGGCCCATAATAGTATGAGTGGGTCGGGTCGGTTGATATGTGTGAAAACACATATCCTTTTTATATCAAAAATGTCCCTTAAAAGATCAAAATTGTGCATAAAATACTTGTATATTTTATCCCTTCTTCTTGTGTGTACCCTTGAGCAACCAACTTTGCTTTGTTCTTTATCACAATACCTCTTTCATCCTTCTTGTTCCTCTAAACCTATTTAGTCCCAATAGCCCTTTTGCCATTTGATAAATCCACCAGAGTTCAAACCTTTTGTAAGTTGAATTGTAAAAGCTCATCCTCCATAGCTTCTATCCAGCTTGGATCCTTTAAAGCATGAATTACCTTTTTGGGTTTTCTTGTGACAAAAGTAAGCAAACAAGCGATTTTGAACGTCTTTATGGTTTGTTCTTTGCTGATGAACTAAACAAACTCTGATCTTCAAAGTCTTTGTCATTTTCTTTGTTTGAGGTGCTGAATGCAAGTCTCCAATAATTTGTTCAACTGGATGATCTTTGTGTATTCTTGTAGTTGGAATATGACTGACAAGCATAAATGCATCTAAATTGTTCATGTCAGCCTCTTCACCAATGTAACATCTGGTAATTTTCGGAATTTTAAATGACTATTTTATCCTTTGACTTTTTGGGTCTGACTTGACTTTTTAACTTTTGGTCTTTTATTGTCACATAAAAACGATTACCGCGTAACCGGTAATTTTTCGGAACATATTTAAAGGAGATATATGTTATTCCTAAGCCGACTTATCAAAAACGACCACTAAAATCATGTTTCTCCGAACCGGACTATAAAGCAATTTGATGTAAAAAGATATTTAGGACAACTTTTTAGCTTTACCCGAGACTTGGAAACCAGCAGAAAAGGCCTAAAACAGCCTCGCAAAATTTTGATCAGCGCACATAACGCGTACCGACACAAAAGTAATTAAATTTATTTTTAATTATCTCTATTTATTTAATAAAAATATTAAATAAAATCCTTTAACATTTTATTCCATAGCGTTTGTTGATAACGCGAATATTCGGGTTAAAATTCATTTTTATTTTCCGGACAAAGTTTATCAGTAATATACAAAATAAATAATAAACGTTTTAAATAAATTTTATAAAACGTTTACGAAAATTAGTCAAGTAAATACTCATTTTTTATTGGAAAAGTGATTCGGAAAACAATGGCGCAAGTTTCGTGACTCGAATCGACCGTTAACTAGTCCAAATGAGTCCCGAACCAATATTTTATAAAAGTTTCTCAACAAGTTACACCTTTAGTCCCTCAAGGAATATACACTTGCCACTTTAATTTATAACTTTTATTATATGTATAAAAGTTTTATAATTAATTCATTTTTACAAAATAAAAACACACACACACATATAAACACTCTCCATCTCTCTCTCATTTTTTCCGGCAGCCCGCCACTCCGGCCAACCGCCGCCGGAAAACTTTTTCGGCCAGTTTTCCAGCCAAGTCCAAAATTGCTTCTCACCAACGGATCTACCCGATCCCCTCACCCACGCACCTCCACTGCCACCGTCACCCCTCTGCCACCCCACCGAGACCACCATCATCGTCATTTTTCCCCCCCCCCCCCCCCCCCCCCCCCCCCCCCCCCTTTTAATTTTTTTCCCCCCCCCCCCCCACCCCCCCCTCCCCCCCCCCCCCCCCCCCTTCGCACCATCTTCATAACACCATTCTTCAATCATTCATCATCCCGCCTCACCACACCATGGTTGCAACAGCCACAACCACCACCAGACCACCATGGGTGCGTCTGGTTCGTCTTCATAACCACCAACAGGGTGCGTTTTGGTTTTACTAGCACCAAGCGTGCGTTGGATTTAAAAACGACCCAGCAAGGGGTGCGTTGGTTTTGTTCATTAACACGCAGCGGGGCGTTTGTTTGGTTTTGTTCGAACGACCAACAAAGTGCGTTTGGTTTTGTTATAACACCACTAGGGTGTGTTTGTTTTGCGGTGGTGTTAGCCAAGGGGCGTTTGTTTTGTGGTTATTACCAACAGCGGGTGCGTTGTGGTTTAACAAAAACACCACTATGGTGTGTTTGTTTTGCGGTGGTGTCAGCCAAGGGGCGTTTGGTTGTTACAACACCCAAAGGGGTGCGTTTTGGTTTCTTGCACGACCCAAGGGTTAATGTTTGTTTATGTAAACCCAACAAAACGGGTGCGTTTGGAGGACTGCCCTCCCCCACCCCAAAACAACACCACAAGGGTGCGTTTGGCAGTCACCACCACCATAGAGGTACGTTTGGTTGACTGCCACCGCCACAAGGGTGCGTTTGGCAGTCCTCCACCAATAAAAGGTGTGTTTGGTTGACTGAAATACCAATTAGGGTGCGTTTGGTACAGATTAGGGTGCGTTTGGCTTGGTAGAAAACAACTAAGGGTGCGTTTGGTTATGCAGATTGGCACATAAGGTGTGTTTGGTTTGGCAGATTTGCCAAACGGGGGTGTTTGGTATAGCAGAAACACGCAAGGGGCGTGTTTGGTTCGACAGATTGGAAATAAAGGGGCATTTGGTTGGGCAAATTTGCACCAAGGGGTGCGTTTAGGTTAACATAAGAACCAAGGGGTGCGTTTGGGTTTAGAGAAGACAACAAAGGGGTCCGTTTGGTTGGTTTAGCAGAAATAGGTGCGTTTGGTTGAGCAGATTTACCGTAAGGGTGTTTTTGGTTATATAAATTGATAAGTAAATATATCATAAGATTTATAAATATAAAACCGGTTGGTGGTTTAAATGGTTAAATAAATATAATAATTATTACTTTGCTTAGTTTATATAAAAATATATAAGAATATATATTTGAAACACGGGGATTGTTTGAAAAGTGGAAAAACTTTAGATTTGATTAATATGGGAAACGATATATAAACGGAAGTGTCATAGCAAAATTTATATAAACTTTTATATTTAGTAATGTTTTACTAAGGCTTCTATTATTTTGGAAACCGATAAAAGAGACTAAGTTATATTTTAAAAATATAGTAATTTGTATTATACAATAACCGGATAAACGAACAAAAACTATACTTTTACAATGAGATAACTATTTTAGACACGACCCGTCGAGGAAACAAAATATAAATTTATAAAATATTATTTTTATATTTTATAATATTGTCAGCTAGAATTATAACTTCTTAATTGTTGTAGAGCTTGACAAACATCGTATGTTTAAACTAATAACCTTTAGACGTGTGTCACTTTTATGCAAGGGCTTTCTTATTAATTTAAATTGGTGTTTGAAATTTTTTCGTTTAAATTATTTCTCTCGCTCTTATAAAATACCTGCAAAGTATTATTATACTTCACATTAATCTTTGGATTGCTTGTCTTCTGTATATGATTCTACGGTACGATTATATAATGGTTTATTTTATATGTAATATATACAGAATATATTACATACTTTGCGTTCACTTTTTAATTTATTTATTTAACAGCACCAAACTTATTACCAACTTTAAATTTAATCTTTATCAAACGTGTCGTGTGATGTAAACCATTCATTGGGAAATCCAAATACATTATCCTAGGCTAGTGGGACTTAGCCGTTAAGATTAGTTGCAACTTTTTGATCGAGCCGCTTCGTCTTCCGTTTGTGTTGTGCATATTAAATGCCTATCTGCCAATCGTTCTTATCTTCTAATGTGAGTTTCATAGCCCGCTTTTCAATCTTTTATTGTTTACAAACCGCGAGGGGGATACATGCTTGTCTATAAACTCTTTTACTTGCTCGGTTATCTTATAACAATGTGATTGTTTTTAAAGGATATGTGAGTTTATAGCCCCGTTTTTACTTGTTTACATATATTTTTGGGGTGAGAACATGCTTGTTTACAAATGCATTTACGTGGTTGATTACAAATTGGTTCACATACTCATTTACATAGCTCGCTATGAGATTATATTACTGCTTCATTTTGGTCACAAAAAAAAAAAAAAAAAAAAAAAAAAAAAAAAAAAAAAAATATATGTACTTTACTTTTGAAATGATTATGGATTAGCTTAAGCGGATTGAATCGATAACAATACAGTACTGCCCGGGTGTTCTTGGAGGGGACACCGGTAACGGGAGTACATATTCTTTAAATAAAGGCCCGGGTGTTCTTGGAGGGGACACCTGTGATGGGTATATATATAAGTCTACGTCACAGCTTCATGAACTGTAAATCACATGGAGGTGAGGCGACTGTTATGAAAATAGATCTATTGGGTGTGATCCCCGTTCGGGTGATTGCTATCCACTGGGCACACGAACGTTATAGCTGTTGTCTACGCGATGTATGAAATAGATTCTATTGGGATTGACAATCCCCGTTGAGTGATTAGTATCACTGGGCAAACGAAGTTATATTAATGTCGGGATTTAGATTGGTTGGGCCTACATGGCCCACAATGCTTACATATGAACTCTTACTGTTATATTAGTGCATCGGTTTCATGAACTTAGAGTAATTGTAATCATTGTTTTATACTCACATGGATATTTACTGTGCCTTGAATAAAGTGGCAATACATACTTGAAACATTTTGGTGATATATATATATAAATATCATACATGCTTTGAACAATTGCGGTTACACGAATCATACTTATATTTTTGTGACTATTTGGGGATTGAAATGGTCATGCATACTTTACAACTATTTGATTTCTAAAAATCATACATACATTTTGGAAGGACATTTAAGGATTTTAAATGGTCATACACACTTGACAGAACTTTGGTTCAGCATTTATACTTAAACAAATCTATGAACTCACCAACTTTAATGTTGACACTTTTTAAGCATGTTTTTCTCAGGTGAATTAGATGCTTGGATTATTTGATGTGCATTGGAGTCTAAACTGACAAGATTTCATTCATGGATTTCTACATACATACAAGTGATCAAATCTCGTTGTGTTAATTTCAAGCTTTTCATTGTGATGCAATTATAGGACAAACATTATATCAATTTCAAGGAAATCAACGAGATTACTTTTCAAACGACACATTTAGAGGTCGTTCTCTTGTATCTAGCGCTGTGTATTATGAAGTAACGCCCCCTGACACATTTCCGCTGCGACATAATTTTGGGGGTGTTATAGATTGGTATCAGAGCACTGGCTATAAAGAACTAGGTTGCACATTTTACCCTAGACTATAACCGTTTTCACAAGCATTGCATCACAGCAAACATTTTCAAAGTGCATACACACTACTTGCTTACTTGCTTAGCTTACCTGTTACCTTAAGTGCTTACATGACTTACATATTATATTATATATATGCTGCATCTTTTGCTTATATGGTACGTATATTTATTATATGACGGTTTTTTTATAAAATACCTGAACAAATTTAAGGACATTGTGATTTGCACAATGGTCTCATTTAGCCTAAGACATTGTGAGTAGACACAAGGTCTCCATTTTCCTTTCTGACATTGTAAGTTAAACAATGGTCTCACTTCGTTCTCAGACATTGTGAGTTAAACAATGGTCTCACTTCGTTCTCAGACATTGTAAGTTAAACAATGGTCTCACTTCGTTCTCAGACATTGTAAGTTAAACAAGGGTCTCGAAGAATATTATTTTTCTTCATAGCTTTATACAATATCGTATTACAAATCTTATATGGGCGGGACTTGTAATATGATGATTGATATGATAATTACTATGTTAACAAGACCCGGCACAGTTCTGTTTACATGGGATTATGCATGAATCTAAGTATTACAAGTCTTGTATGGGCGGGACTTGTAATAGGAGGATTGATGTGATAATTGCTATGTTGACTCGTTCATAAGGACCTTTATCGTATTTTACTCTAATCGAGTACTCATTGACTATCTTGAACTCTATGTCGATCTCGCCTGGTAGTTTTTACTCCCAGTCTCCGAAGACAAGTTTTGAACCCTCGTCCCATACTCATTAGAGCACATGCATTGTCATGTCATCCATCACCTTGAAAGTTATGTGAGTACGTATATTGCATCGGGAATTATTAAGTAGGACGATTTATAATTTATTTATTTGAAAGGATTGGGACGCCTCTTCAGTTAAATAAAGAAATTGTAAATCCCCGAACCATAAGTTTATCATTTCTTACTTACATAAATTAGGACGCTCCTTTATGTAAGTAATGAATTATAAATGAGTGGGCTTAATGGTATCCAATATGACACGAGTATGAAGTCGAACCCGATAATTCACCGGAATTCGTTAAAAAGGTTTAGAAACACAATCGTGTCTTACCACTCAGCAGAATCTTAAGGCCTCACTTGGAACTACCTTATCTCATTCTTAAGTTATTACTTTTGCCGTTGCTAATCCTCGCGATCACGAACTGTTCGTGGAACTAACAGACTTGTTACACACTTGAACTAATGGAGTTGATTCATCATCGAACTAACGACTGAGTACCATATTTCGCCGCCTATCACATAAGCTCTCTCGCGAGCTCCTCCCATTTGTTAAGCTTTATTCTGGGAATATTGTTTCTCGAAATGTCCTCATTCTCGGCATCCCATCACTATTTGTTATAGTTATTATCGTTATGGTTGCTGTTGTTGGGTCCTGGAGCGGTCCCAGCATGTACAACTTTATCCAATAGGTAATGCAACCCCCTTAAACCAGATAAACACCTATCGACGAAAGAGATAGTCAGACTATTCATTACGGGCCACTAGTACGAAGACTTAGGTCGCGATACATCCTAGTACTGCCTAAGTAAGTTGGATACTTACTTCAATTAGCCTCGTCCGTTATTAATCCTCGAACGTTACAGATATCAAAAACGAGACTTCGTCCTGGAACATTCAAAACTGTCTATGAACATACTCACGCGACTACACTTTCTCCTTCGATGATTTCACTATTAAGAGACTTTCTTTATAACGCGGTTATTAATCATAAGATCTGTAATGATATTTTTTTTAGATGCCTATTTTGATGGTTTAAATATCTTGGTCAAGCCTAGCTAAAATTCTTGGTATATTAAGAAGTGACGAAGCATCAGATATTGCTCAATAAAGTTATTAGCGTCATGTTCAACTGGTTTAGTAAATCTTAAGTATTTTTCTTGGTCACACAAACGGTTAACACAAATTTAATCTCGGGACGAGATTTCTTTAAGGGGTAGGTACTGTAACATTTGAAAATTTTTGGATGTTATATGATATTTTATTCTTTGATTTTTTGGGTCTGACTGACTTATTTGACTTTTGGTCTTTTATTGTCACATAAAGCGAATTACCGCGTATGACGGTAATTTTTTCGGCACATATTTAATGGCATATATGATTATTCTAAGCCGGTTCTTATCAAAAAAACGACCCACTATCTTCACGTTTTCCACGACCCCGAATCTAAAAGCAATTTGATGTAAAAAAATATTTAGGACAACTTTTTTGCTTTACCGGACTTGGGAAACCAGCAGAATAAGGCCTAAAATAATAAGCCCCCCATCGCAAAATTTGATCATCTGCACACAACGCGTACGACACAAAAGTAATTAAATTTATTTTTATATTATCACTATTTATTATAAAAAATTATAATAAAATACTTTAAGTTTTTTTCAATAGCATTTGTTGATAAGCGATATTCGGGTTAAATTCATTTTTATTTTTCAAGGACAAAGTTTTATCAGTATATACAAAATAAATAAATAACGTTTTATATAAATTTTATTAAAGTTTACGAATTATTAGTCAAGTAAATATCATTTTATTGAAAAAGTGATTCCGAAAACAATGGCGCAAGTTTCTTTTTTATTCGATCTTTAGTGACTCGTATCGGACCGTACTAGTCCAAATGAGTCCCGAACCATATTTATAAAGTTTTTTTCAACAAGTCTACAAACTTTAGTCCCCTTAAGTAATATACACTTGCCACTTTAATTTATAACTTTTATTATATATATAAAAGTTTTATAATTATTTTTTTTAATATAAAAAAACACACACACATACATATAAAACACTCTCCATCTCTCTCTCATTTTTTCCGGCAGCCCGCCACTCCGGCCAACCGCCGCCGAAAAACTTTTTCGGCGAGTTTTCCGGCCAAGTCCAAAATTGCTTCTCACCAACGGATCTACCCGATCCCCTCACCCACGCGCCTCCACTGCCACGACCACCCTACTGCCACCCCACCGACACCACCATCATCGTCATCATCGCACCATCTTCATAACACCATCTTCATCATCATCATCACCGCCTCACCACACCATGGCTGCAACAGCCGCAACCACCACCAGACCACCAAGGGTGCGTCTGGTTCGTCTTCATAAGCACCAACAGGGTGCGTTTTGGTTTTACTAGCACCAAGCGTGCGTTGGATTTAAAAACGACCCAGCAAGGGGTGCATTGGTTTTGTTCATTAACACGTAGCGGGTGTGTTTGTTTGGTTTTATTCGAACGACCAACAAAGTGCGTTTGGTTTTGTTATAACACCACTAGGGTGTGTTTGTTTTGCGGTGGTGTCAGCCAAGGGGCGTTTGTTTTGTGGTTATTACCAACAACGGGTGCGTTGTGGTTTAACAGAAACACCACTAGGGTGTGTTTGTTTTGCTGTGGTGTCAGCCAAGGGGCGTTTGGTTGTTACAACACCCAAAGGGGTGCGTTTTGGTTCTTGCACCGACCAGGGTGCGTTTGGTTTATGTAAACCCAACAAAGGGTGCGTTTGGTTGACTGCCACCACCACAAGGGTGCGTTTGGCAGTCACCACCACCATAGAGGTGCGTTTGGTTGACTGCCACCACCACAAGGGTGCGTTTGGCAGTCACCACCACCATAAAGGTGTGTTTGGTTGACTGAAATACCAATTAGGGTGCGTTTGGTACAGATTAGGTGCGTTGGCTTGGTAGAAAACATAAAAAAGCTAGGGTGCGTTTGGTTATGCGGATTGGCACATAAGGTGTGTTTGGTTTGGCAGATTTGCCAAACGGGGGTGTTTGGTATAGCAGAAACACGCAAGGGGCGTGTTTGGTTCGACAGATTTGAAATAAAGGGGCGTTTGGTTGGGCAGATTTGCACCAAGGGGTGCGTTTGGGTTAACATAAGAACCAAGGGGTGCGTTTGGGTTTAGAGAAGACAACAAAAGGGGTCCGTTTGGTTGGTTTAGCAGAAATAGGTGCGTTTGGGTGAGCAGATTTACCGTAAGGGTGTGTTTGGGTTATATAAATTGATAAGTAAATATATCATAAGATTTATAAATATAAAACCGGTTGGTGGTTTAAATGGTTAAATAAATGTAATAATTATTACTTTGCTTAGTTTATATAAAAATATATAAGAATATATATTTGAAACACGCGGATTGTTTGAAAAGTGGAAAAACTTTAGATTTGATAAATATGGGAAACGATATATAAACGGAAGTGTCATGGCAAAATTTATATAAACTTTTATATTTAGTAATGTTTTACTAAAGCTTCTATTATTTTGGAAACCGATAAAAGGCCTCAGTTTATATTTTAAAAATATAGTAATTTGTATTATACAATAACCGAATAAACGAACGAAAACTATACTTTTACAATGAGATAACTATTTTAGACACGACCCGTCGAGGAAACGAAATATAAATTTATAAAATATTATTTTATATTTTATAATTGTCAGCTAGAAGATAACATCATAATTGTTGTAGAAGCTTTACAAACATCGTTTGTTTAAACTATAACTTTAAGACGTGTGTCCACTTTTATGCAAGGACTTCTTATTAATTAAATTGGTGTCGAAATATTTTGTTTAAATTATTTTCTCACGCTCCTTATATAATACCTGCAAAGTATTATATACTTCACATTAATCTTTGGATTGCTAGTCTTTGTTATATGATTCACGGTACGAGTTATATAATGGTTTATTTTTCATATGTAATATATAAAGAATGTATTACATACTTTGCGTTCACTTTTCAATTTATTTATTTAACCAGCCACCAAACTATTACAACTTTAAATCTAAATCTTTATCAACGTGTCGTGTTGATGTAACCATTCATTGAGAAATCCAAATACATTATCCTAGGCTAGTGGGACTTAGCCGTTAAGATTAGTTGCAACTTCTTGATCGAGCCGCTTCGTCTTCCGTTTGTGTTGTGCATATTAGATGCCTATCTGCCAATCGTTCTTCATCATCAATGTGAGTTTCATAGCCTCGCTTTTCAATCTTTTGAATGTTTTATAAACCCGCGAGGGGGATACATGCTTGTCTATAAACTCTTTTACTTGCTCGGTTATCTTATAACAATGTGATTGCTTTTAAAGGATATTGTGAGTTTATAGCCCCACGTTTTACTTGTTTACATATATTTTTGGGGTGAGAACATGCTTGTTTACAAATGCATTTACGTGGTTGATTACAAATTGGTTCACATACTCATTTACATAGCTCGCTATGGGATATATTACTTGACTTCATTTTTGGTCACAAATATATGTACTTTACTTTTGAAATGATTACGGATTAGCTTAAGCGGATTGAACTGATAACAATACAGTACTGCCCGGGTGTTCTTGGAGGTGACACCGGTAACGGGAGTACATATTCTTTAAATAAAGGCCCGGGTGTTCTTGGAGGGGACACCTGTGATGGGTATATATAAGTCTACGTCACAGCTTCATGAACTGTAAATCACTTGGAGGGTGAGCGCGAATGTTATGAAATAGATCTATTCGGGTGTGATCCCCGTTCGGGTGATTAGCTATCACTGGGCAAACGAACGTTATAGCATGTTGTCTACGCGAATGTTATAAAATAGATCTATTCGGGATTGACAATCCCCGTTCGGGTGATTAGCTATCACTGGGCAAACGAACGTTATAACATGTCGGATTACGATTGGTTGGGCCTACAGGGCCCACAATACTTACATATGAACTCTTACTGTTATATTAGTGCATCGGTTTCATGAACTTAGAGTAATTGTAATCATTATTTTATACTCACATGGATATTTACTGTGCCTTGAATAAAGTGGCAATACATACTTGAAACATTTTGGTGATATATATATAAATATCATACATGCTTTGAACAATTGTGGTACAACAATCATACATACATTTTTGTGACTATTTGGGGATTGAAATGGTCATGCTTACTTTACAACTATTTGATTTCTAAAAATCATACATACATTTTGGAAGGACATTTAAGGATTTTAAATGGTCATACACACTTGACAGAACTTTGATTCATCATTTATACTTAAACAAATCTATGAACTCACCAACTTTAATGTTGACACTTTTTAAGCATGTTTTTCTCAGGTGAATTAGATGCTTGGATTATTTGATGTGCATTGGAGTCTAAACTGACAAGATTTCATTCATGGATTTCTACATATATACAAGTGATTAAATCTCGTTGTGTTAATTTCAAGCTTTTCATTGTGATGCAATTATGGGACAAACATTATATCAATTTCAAGGAAATCAACGAGATTACTTTTCAAATGACACATTTAGAGGTCGTTCTCTTGTATCTAGCGCTGTGTATTATGAAGTAACGCCCCCTGACACATTTCCACTGCGACACAATTTTAGGGGTGTTACAACCAACATCTTCATCATCATCTGAATAAACAATATTTTCTAATTCAGGCATATTTGGATCATCTGGAAGTTTAATGCTTGATTTTGGATCAACATCATTCACTTTTATACTAGCAGTATCAACAGTTGAACTAACAACATTAACATTGTTAGTGTTGTTTCCATCAGTAGCAGTATTAATATTGTCAGTACTGTTAATATTATCATCCTTCTCTTGATCATTACTTGAATCACCACCTTCTTTTACTGGTTCTTTAGTAACTATCTTTTCATTATCTCATGAAGGTTTGAGTCTAGCATCAGGAGAACTTTTTGAATCTTGAGAGAATAGTGGATCAGCCCACACTGGTAGCAAAATGTAATTTTTGCCTGGTACTGTCTCCATTCTAGCTTTACCTACATCATCACATGCTTTTGTACCTGCATTACCATTAGATTGATTCCCAACAACTGGCTTATAGTTCATTGACCTTGTTAGTGCATCAATGTCAAAAAGCCAATTAGTCCACTTCCTGCAATATTAGATGTATTTTCACTAAATTGTGCATGCAGGTTCTCTTCTACTATCCTAGTTCTATTGTTGAATACTCTGAATGCTTTGCTATTGGTAGAGTATCTTACAAAGAACCCTTCATCAGCCTTTCCATCAAATTTACCTAGTTGGTCTATGGTAATAAGGATTGTAACAGGACACCCAAATGGTATCATGAAGCTTAAGGCAAGTTATCTACCTAGAAAAAGTTCATAAGGGGTCTTGTTGTGAGGCTTGATAACTAACACCCTATTCAGCCCAGAAAGTTGTTGGCAATTTTGAATCAGCTAGCATAATTTTAGCAGCCTCTATTAGTGTCCTATTTTTCATTTCTGCTACTCCATTTTGCTGTGGAGTCCTAGCAACACTAAATTCTCTCTTAATACCCTTTATTTCATAAAACTGATTCATGACCCTATTCTTGAATTCAATCCTATTGTCACATCTAATCACATTCACCTTAAGGTCTATTAGATTTTCTATGCCTATTATAAATGTTTTAAGGATTTCAGAAGTTTCATCCTGTCACTAGTTTCATCCTTAATGGCTAAAAAGAAAACCCAACTAAGCCTACTAAAATCATCTGTGACAACTAGGTACTACATCTTCTTCATTAAACTCTTTACAAATGTTGGGCAAAAAAAAATCCATGTGCAACATTTGTAATGATTGGCTGATTGAACTGATTGTTTTGGTCTTACAAGAAGATTTATGTTGATATTCCCTTCTGACAAGCAACACAGGTTTGATTAATTTCAGACAGTTTTGAAAGGTAAACATCTTACAGGTTTCCCTTTTCCAGTTTATTCATGTTTTTAAAAATTACATGTCATGTCCTCTTTGCCTCAAAGTTAGATTAATCTGGTGTAGCTTTTGCAAAGAGACGAGTGAGACCTCCTTGTGGAACTACATTCTTCAAGTCAACACTATACATATTATCCTTTCTAGGAACTTTAAGTAAAACATGACTTTCATCAGTTAACTTAAAGTCTGGAGACAGAACAACATATTCAGTATCAGTAAAAAGAACACTACTTCTTATTGTCAACATTTGTGAGACATGAGAGGTTAAAAACTTATTCCTTTACAAAAATACCATCTTCAAATCCAATTTACTAGTTTTTATTTTTACCATTCCTAGTAATTTTCCCTAATTTGGTATTACCTCCTGGTAAACATATCTCCATCAATTTCTTTATAATATGTAAGATAGATCATGTTTCATGTCATGTGCTAGAGATCACTTCCTCGTGACTTCCCCGTCCCTATACCCACTCCAAAACTTGTTGTGGCTTGCCCTGCACTAATGGTAGGCAAAAATAAGTTTCTTTTTGGGACCCAAGCCTATTACTGATTGGATCTGCCTTGTGTATCCAAATATAGTCACAATCTTTTAAAGGGACATTGATGCACCATGGTTTCTGGAGGACCGGTCTAAATTTGTGCTTTGGTCTCCAGAACAACATGCTGAGGCATATTCAGCGTTTCTCTTGTTACCTCAACAGCTTAAGAACTGCTTTTGGTTTAGCAGTATTAACCCTTGTTCCCTTAACAGTATTAACCTTTTTAGTGAAATTACTGTTATTAGATTCTGTTATATTGTTAAAAGGCCTTCTAGCAGTTGAATATATTAACTACTGTTCTTGGTTGAACAGTATTAACTGGTCTAACGATATTAACTGAAATTGGGTCAGACCTAGATAAGACTGTTCTTGGAACCATGTTCCTTTTTGGACTGGGGTGAGTTAATTTAGAGAAATTATGTTTGTTCACCCTTTGAACATTGGTCCAAACTGGTTTTGCAAATCTTCTATTATTATACCAGTTATTGCAATCTTTCTTTAAATGATCAAAATTACCACACACATGACAAGCTTTGTTGAATATCTCAAAATCACTCCCTAATTTTTGAGACATCTGTTGGTTCCTGTTTCTCTTGTTTCCCCTAGGACTTCTAGATGGACTGAAAGATGGACTGTATGTGGCTTGCCTAATTTGCTCAACAGGTTTCCTATCAGTTTTAGGTTTAACAAACTCAATTTTAGTAAAATTAGGCTTAACTATTTGAAACTTAGGCTCATCTTGTTCCTCACTTTCAGACACCCAATCCTCAATAATTGGGGCTCCATTTTCTTTCCTAGCAGTCTTAGGTTCATTAGTCTCAACAGTAGCTTTCAACTACAGATTCACTAAAAGGGATATATTCACGTCAACAAAATATCAGACTAGGAATAAACTTATTTGTTTTGGTGGCATAAAATTCCAGTATAGGAGTGTGGGACAGCCTTTATACCTAATCTTGTTTTTACACTTATCTTTATTTGACTGTCTACAAGTTTACGTAGGTTTTGATGAATTTCAAATATTGAAGTATAAGTTGAATCTCTGTCTTTTTTATTGTAGTTCAACTATAACTTCCTTTAAGGTCTGTAATATCTAAATCTTATAAATAGATTTCAACGTTTTAAGAGTTTTATATCTTCCTCATACACAGACTTATTTTTCTTAAAGACTAACAGTCTAGCTTCTATAGATTCTAAACCAGTTTTATAAGAGATATCACTTATCCTAGCTGTTCTTAAGTCTTTAACTAATTGTTCATTTTGTTCTTTTAGATCTTTTACACATTCTAAACAAGATGAACAACAATTTGAGTCATTATACACCTCAGAGTGTGTAGAAGAAGTTGAAATTGTTGAAGAATAAGCCATAAGAGCGAAATTGGTTAGACCTTCTTCTACTTGGTCACTCTAATCATATCCAAAGCCATCACACTGAGATACTAAGGCATTTGAAGTAGTTTCTTCAACTGGCACAATCCTTCTTATAGGATCCTTGTTCCTGCTGTCTTGATTCATGGGTATGCTGCACTCCTTTGTAAAGTGTCCTCTCTTGTGGCAATTGAAACACTCCACCTTGGACTTGTCAAACCTAATTCTTTCTTTGTTGGCCATATCCAGCTTCCTTCAAGTATTATTCAGGAATCTTCTTGCCCTCATAGTTAGCATAGCAATGTTCCACCTCAAGTCCATCTTTTCTAGATCATAAGGGTGGATTTGTTGTAGATCTTCATTATCAAGCTGTGGAATACTTGGTTGGCTAGAAAAGAAGGAATAAATCACAACATCACTTAAATTTTCAACAGTTGTTGAGCTATCAACAGCACCCTGAGTGCTAGCAGTATTACAACCCTGAGCAGTATTAACTACTCTAGTTGCACTGTTAGTGCTGCTAGAGGACAGAAAGGCTAAATTGTGTGAGTTTGTGGTTGAGCTAAATGTCCTATTGACCTCTGATTCATAAGCCTTCAGGTTGTTAAAGAGGTCATCCAAACTCAAAGTCTCAATCTTTGGTTTGTTTCTCCACATAATAGTATGCATAGTCTATTCTTTTGACAAACTTCTTAAGAACTTCTGATTGATGTCTTCTTGAGGGATGACTTCACCATGTATCTCCAGTTGACTAATTAGCTTCTGAAGCCTTTAATAGGTTTGTTCAATCACTTTTGTGCTGGATGCAGCAAAGTTTTTATACTGCTGCTTCAGAAGATTTTTCTGAGTTTTCTTTGTAGCAGTATTACCTCCAAATCTATTCTCAATAGCCTGCATCAGTGTCTTAGCATTCTTGTATAAGTTGAACTTTAATTGATGCTCATTAGGTAAGGCCATCAACAAAGTGCTTCTAGCCTTCAACTCTGCCCTTCTTTGTGCCTTCTCTTCAACACTTGTAAGAGGGATAACAGTCTTCTTACCATCAATAGTTTTTGTTAGTATGGGTGCATTACCATTTTCTACTATCTCTCATAGAGTGTAATCAATGCACTGTAGGTACTGCTCCATCCTCATCTTCTAGAGATCATACTCACTAGGTTGGAGTATGGGTAGCTTGATGGTTTGAGTAGATTGAGTATCCATTGCTTCTTGAAGAAATAGATCTTTTGTGTAGTAAAGTCTCTGTATCAAAGCTTCTCAAAGAAGCTCTGAACACTTGTTGATCCTAAAAGAATATATCTTTAATCCTTTGCTTGTATAATAAGGTATAGTTAACAAGATAAATCTAACACAACTATAGTAGAAACTTTGATTGTGAATATCAAAGACTATGCGGAATCTAGTCAATGATACTAAGAAGTATTATAATGAAACAGACAAGATCAATAAAAAAACAGTTTACCAAACTTTCAGCCTCAATATAATACGAACACTCTTAATAGTTGAAAAAGGTTTACAAAACCTTGAAGCTAGGAATAGATTAACAGAAAATGAAGGATATTTGGATGTATATACATTATTCCCTAGGACCTCCTTTTATACACCAAGGATTCCTACAAGGCTTACAATACTTTCCTAAGTTATCATGAACCTTCTACACAAATAATTTATACGCACTTTTATAAAAAAATCCACTATACATATCCCTAAGTAATCTTGATAAACCATTTTCATCTTTATCCTTTTTCTCTTGTCTTTTAATCCTTGCTATAAGTATCAACTCCTCTAGCAGTTGTAATCTTTCAGCAGTTGTAACCAGCAGCACTAACTTTTATACCAGCAGCACTAACAGTGTACAAGCAGTAGTAACTACTTAGAATATTTTCTTCATTCTTCATCAGCAGTACTAAGTTACACTAGCAGTACTAACTTTATGCTAACAGTTGTAACTTTACTCAAGCAGTACTAACATATACTAGCAATACTAAGTTACACTAATAATAGTAACTTTTATACTAGCAGTATTAACTACTTAGTAGTATTTCTTTTATGTCTTTGTGCAGTCTTAATTTCCATTAGCAATAGTAATATATACTAGTAGTAGCAACTGGCAGTACTAACTACTTAGCATATTTTTCACTAATATCACTAACAACACTAAGTTATGCTTAGCAGCAGTAACTCTAACCTTAGTAGCAGTAACTTCCAAACAGCTACAAAAAGTCTTTTAATCCCAACAATCTCCATATTTGAAACATCAACACCTAGGGATCCACTTTGTCCTAATAAACCTTGTTTGAATCCATAATGTTTATTATTGTCATCTATGCATGAGTGATAATAGCAATACACATCCTTAAAGTAGAAAGACGCCACGTGAGGTGAAGGTGATGTATGAATGACTAAACTATCTACTACCTTCATCCTAAAACTACCTGGGTTATGTGATTTGATGGGTGGTTCGAGGCCTCCTTCATCTCCTAGACTTATATCTAAGGATGGATGACTAGGTAAGGGTTTTGGTTGAGGCTCTCGTTCATCAAAATTAGAGACTTCCCTAGAACTAAGAGGAAGGTCATGATTACAACTATTCAAGCCTAAATCTTTTATTTGTGTTTCGTCCAAAGGTTCTACCTCTATCGATGTTCCTAAAGTCTCTTTTACTTCTTCCGAGTAAGTCACGTGCGGTGTGTATACCTCAAGTGATGGGAGGACTTATGGGAAACTTTGTGAGCTCGAATTTTCCTCCTTATCTAATGCTTTACCCCTATGCATCTTAACCCAAACCTTCTCATTTCCAAACAATCTTTTTACTTGAGCCTTCAAATTTGCTAATTCTTGTTCAGAAATAATGTTTGGTGGGTTGTCCCATTCTTTTTTTGCTTTAGCAGAAATTTTCTATGGCTTCCCATACTTCTTCACGCTTAATCCCCTAAGGTTCCCATCTGCTGCCAAGTCAAGGTCCATTCGGGTATAGTCATTGACATGATCATAAAAGATCTGAGTAAGGGACCATAAATCGAGCCATAATGAGGGACTCGTTGGATTAATTTTTTTAAAATGAGTCCATGCATCACAGAGAGATTCATCTTGATGTTGTTGAAACATCAAGGTATATCTTTAGAATGGGAAGGTTGTGTTTCATGGTGGGTTTTGAAAGGGTGTGGTTGGTGGTCTTTCATACATCATGATGGTGAACGAAACAATTACAAACAAAAGGCACAAAGAAAAGATAGACTAAAAGAATGCTAATTTACAGAAATTAAAATCTCAGTTGATAGGAATCAAGCGAGTAGACCTAAATTAAACAAGATTTGAAACCTAACTATTCCTCAGCAACGGCACCAAATACTTGATGTTGAGGTTGTAAGGACATCACAGGAAGTTTTACAATCCCCTAGGCAGTGCACATAATCATTGCAGTGTAGTATAGGCAAGACTCAGGGGTTGCTATCATTCTCTAGGGGAATAGGTTGGGAAGGCTCGAACATAATCTAACAAAGGTCTAAGAGGTTATGTTAGGATATCATTTCATCACCAAAACACAAAAATAAGAAAAATAGATTTTAGAGAGAGAAAGTAAAAACAAAGAAAAATGGTTACTTGTTTCACAAAAGAAAAATGAGAAGCAACAACACCCTCTCCACACTTGGAGAGGGCTTTAAATAGTTCCAAGAGATGGACTATTCTTGTAGGCTTTGAGTTGGGCCAGTACATAGAACAAATGGGCTTGAGCCCGACAACTAGGCCCAACTAGCTTAACTAAATTCCCGAAAACTACGTTTTCCTATACAAGGCTCGGGATTGTTTAATGACCATCACTTTACTAAATATCACGGCTAACAATCTCCCCCTAAGGGGTGGTCATTCAATTGTGGATCCTTCTTGTGACGTCTTGAGACTTGGAGCCTTGTATTCTTGGGAATTCTTTTGAAGATCCATTTGCATGCTTGTGATCTTGGATCTTGATCTTTAACTTGATATACTTTGACAAAATACTGATATCGTGGTCTTTGGCCTTGATTTGTCTTGACTACTGAGATATCTAAATCTTTATCCTTGAATCTTTATGCCGCCTTGCGATCTTGTGTCTCCACCCTCATGCTCAAGATCTTGAAAGCTTGCTAACAATCTCCCTCAACATTTTCTTTTAACATGATTACTTGTACCACAAAATGTTCTTATGAGGAAGTGCTTGTTCATCAGAGATTGCGGAAGACTTTGATAGTTTGAGCTTTCATTATGTATTAATCTTTATGGATTGCGCATGAGGTCTTGAATCTTGACTCGTCATGGACTTGACTCGTATAGGTTAGAGATAAACATACATGGACGAAAGTGTCTTTGACACTTCGTCGAATACGGTTGCAATAACTATGGTTCCCCGTTAATCAGTATAAATACTGCCTGTGATCAGGTAGAATTCA
>BQNB010028970.1:9037-26537 GCA_026074375.1 Tanacetum coccineum
ATATATAAACCAAACAAACCCTCGTCGTTTCCTCGTTGATTTGCTAAACCAAGCACACCCTTTGTATATAACCAAACGAACCCTTGTTGACTCTACATCAACCAAACGCACTCTCTTGTGCGGCTGTCAACAACCAACGCACCCTAACCGTGGCTGCAAAACCAAACAGCCCCTCGACTGTTTTTAAACCCGACACGAACATCCTCCCCCCCGCTGTACCAAACCCACCATAACGGGCTGAACCAAACACCCCGTTTTGGCTGTTATACAATAAAACAAACACCCCTGAAGACTATGAAAAACAAACGCACCCTAGGTGCAATAACAAACCAAACGCAGCCTAGGCTGCCCCTTTATAACCCAACCGCACCCTTGTGCTTATGATAACCCGAGAACCAAACAATCTTAGTCTGTTACAACAAACGCACACTTTTGGTCGTTATAAACTAAACCAAACGCTCACTGCCGTGATCCTTTAAAGCCAAAGTCACCCCTGATGGTGCAAACCAAACGCACCCTGGCCGGCGACTCTAACAAACCCACGCACCCTATGGAGTTTTAACAAAACCAACCGAATGTTCCCTTTCCTGTTTTCTATAAAACCAAACGCACCTACTGGTGTGGTTTATAACAACCAACACACCCTTTGTGTGAAAAATAAACCAACGCGTTCCCTGGTTGCCACAAATAAATCGAGCGCACCCCATTCTCGTTGTTAACCATACGCACCATGGCTGCTTGTAAGAAAGACCGAACGCACCCTATACGATGCTGATAACCCAACCAAACACGTCTTTGTCGTGTTTATAAACACCAACCGCACCCTCACGGTGGCTGGTGGTGAGGTGGTCGAGGTGACAGCGGGGTGGGTCTGGGGTGGAGGTGGGGTAGAGTAGGATGGCGTGGTGGTGATGGTTCGTGAGGATGGTGAGGATTATATTGGAGATGATGTTGGGTGGATGTAGTGGTGGTGTGTGGCCGGAAAAATCGGCCGGACAAAGGAAGGAGGCGCCGGATAACTTAAAGGAGAGGAAGGGTATATGATTTGTGTGTTATAAGTATAAAAATGAGAATCTCTAACCCTAAATTTGTTTAAATATGTATAAATTAAAAGTTATAAAGTAAAGTGACAAGTTCCATATAGTTTAGGGGTTGATGAGTAAATATTGTTTCAGCCAAGTGTAAACATTTTAAATAAGGAGGCTTTCGGTCACGTTTAGTGCACTTAAGCGGATGATTTAAATCGGCACTTGGCGCCCATTTGTTTTTGAAAATATTTTTTCTGATAAAAGTGAGTATTTATTTGATAGTGTTTCATAAATATTTTTTTTATAACATTTATAAAATATCTGATATTTATTTTTGTGACTCAAAAAAAAATAAAAATGGATCTTAACCCGGATTTTCTCGTTATCAACAATGCTTAATTAAATAAAATATTAAATGATTTTATTTAATATTCTTATTAAATAACCAGTAATCATTAAAAATAAATTTAATTATTTTTTTGTGTATCGGCACCCGTTGTGTGCAGTTTTCAAAACTTTGCGAGGCTGTTTTAGCCCTCTTCTGCTTGTTTTCAAGTCTCGGGTAAAACTAAAAAAGTTGTCTGAAATATCGTTTTACATCAAATTGCTTTGGAGTCCGAATAATGAAAACGTGATTTAGTGGTTCGTTTTTAATAATTCAACAATGAATTAATATATATCTTTTTCGTTTTCGAATCAAATAGTTAAAAAAATTAACTTTTTACTCAAGGTGTGTAATAATAAATATGATTTATTATTGAAATATGTTCCGAAAATTTTACCAGTTACGCGGTAATCCTTTTAATAAAAATACAAACCGTGACAACAAGGGACCAAATGTCAAAAAGTCAAGTCAGACTCGAAAAATCAAAGATTAAGATAGTCCTTTAAAATTCCAAAAATTCTCGGATGTTACAGGTATGAATGTGAGGTTTTCTCCCCTGGAAAACCACATGACTCTAGTTTTCGAAATATTTGGCCAATCATCCAACTCATTACCATCAAATAGAAATTAAAACTTTTAAAACTAAGGCAAAAGAGATTATTAGGACTGAATTTCTTAATTGCCGTTATAAGTAATAAATATTTCTAAACTAAAATAGATTTTAAATTGAATCCAAGGAGAGATGAAAGATCATGATGTCTAGTTCCCTAACAAAGTTTAAAACCTCAACCTACTATCAATAACCTGGAGCCAAAACAAGTTTTTCCAACATAGCCGCTACATCCAGATTTGACCTACTTTCCGTAAAAAGAGTCATATCTCCTTCTTTACCGAAATCGTTACAAAACTCAAATCGCCTCATACCTAAACCTCTATTCTATCCACCCATGTCTTTTGTTTACAGACGCTAAGCCAAAAAATTTGAGAAAATACCACGTTTTCCTACTGATCTGTAACAGTCCACAATTTACAATTCCAATTCAATCCGAAACACTTCCAAATCCTCAATTAATCCATCACAAGGCCAAATTATAACAAGTAACATTATCTAACTAATCCATATCAATCCTTAATCAAAATTATGCAATCCAAGATTGACCATAAAACTCATGCATGTTCCATTTAGAATCGAAAATCAAGAGCATACATTTACTAGGAAATCAAAACAATAAAAAAGGGGTTTTTATAGAAAAACTAATTTAAGCTTATCACTGGAACCGGTTTAAATGATCAAACACAAACCCTAGGAGGGGTTGTGTAGGCTGCCGAATCCACCAAGAGTAAACCAAAGAAAACCCTAACCTTTTTCTACTCCAATCCTTGTTGTAACCACTTATTATCAAACCCTTATAATCATGAAGCCTTCAACAATGAACCCTAAAAACCAAATCTTTCAAGAAATCAAAACCCATGACTCCATGCATGATGATTTTTATTGATGAAGGATATTAAGTGTAATTTATATGTAAATTTGGATAAAAGGGAAGATTTGGTGAGATTGAAAGATGGAAGTGGTGGTTTTTTCTCTTTGGGTGAGCGAAACAAAAGAAGAGGGAAAAGAAAACAACCGAATTTTTGTTATGTGTGTGTTTTTATGGTATTTTTATAAAAGGGTACGAATAATAAAAATGGTGGTATGTTTTTGGTTCGCACATGAAAGAAAAGGAGGTGGTCTTTTTTGCCCATCTCTCCTAACTAATAAAACCCAGAAGTATCGGCCCTATAACTAGTCCAAGTCCCGACACTTTTTCCTAAAAACGCAAATTATAACTAGGTTCACATATAAACTATAAAAAGACAATTTATCAATAAAAAAAATAGTCTTGGCTACGTGAGCCCCAATACGGAGTCGTTGATTTCTCATTTGCTCCCAAAACGGTTAAATTTTTTAAAACGCATAGCATCTTTTTGCCTAAATTCGACGTGATTTTCAACCAAAATCGTGATAACCTAATAAACTCTAAAATTTACCAAAAACGGAAAAAGTAAAAGCATAAATATTACTTCATTTGACATTACAGTATTATATATATATATATATAATATATAAAAATATATATATATTTATAATATATAAAGCATTACTGGGCGAATAAAAATTTACCCAAAAATACGTTCTCACAAGTCACCCCCCTAAAAGAACTCTTGTCCCCTCAATTCACTAGCACGGTTGAAGGTGTAGAGACGAAAAGTGGCGATACTTTGCTTTGAATTGATCTTCTCTTCCCAGGTGAAAATCAGTCCTTGTCGACGGTTCAAAACTAACTTGACTAGAGAGGACGGTTCTGCTGTTAGTTGTTTGACCTCAAATCTACAATCTTTAATTAAGCATCAAACATGATTGAAGGTCATCAAGATAATCAAACAGGAGAGCAAACAACATAAATATAAATAATCAGGTTTAAGAAATGAAATTTTTACCAGTGCCTATTGAGATACGAATAGTGGGTTTAAGTACTTAAATGAAAAAGATAAGATATATCCATTGATGATAAAACAAGTGAAAACAAAGAATTAATAGATCATATTGATTATTTGAGAAGTATACATCAAACGACAATATGTGTCAAGATCGAATATAAATTTGGATGATACAAACACAAACAATGATCCAATGAATTATTATAACATAATGAAATGGATGTTCAATACAAAAAGGTTAAAACGAGTTAAATCTTTAAGAATATAGAATCGAAAAAGAGATTAAAAATAGGTACGAAAGAATAAATAATCAAAACAATCAAGGAACTGAGTGAAAATCATGAGAAAAAGAATACATAAGCATCGCGAGAGGAATGAATTATAATAGTTAATGAGGAGAGGACAATATAATATAGTCACGACGTATAATAATCCGAACATCTCAATGAATTATGAGAGTATGTAAGAAGAAGATGACGAAAAACTTGTAATAATGAAGAAAAGCGTAATATAAGATGATTCGCTTAAACAGATTATGATCAAGAAGTATGAAAGTCAATTTACGAAGTACAAAGCCAACAAAGAGTCAATTAATCATAATAATGGGAAACAAAAGTAGATGTCAAGAATATTGAATTATTATAACGGTCAAAATAAAGGAACGTAAGGAATTTTAGAAGATGGAGACATTTCATGAAATTCAAAGCGGAACGAAGAAATTATTATCAATAATTGAAAGGTATATATTTCAAGAAAACAATATGTCAAGGATGTTAATTATGGGAATAATATGTGAAGAATGCTAAACAAGGAAACAAGATGACAAGGATTGAAATAAGATGGTGAAATAATTTACAAACTGAATATGTGATCATAGGAATATAACCGTATCACAAAGAATAACAACATCACATCAATGTTATCAAAGAAATATTTAAATAATATGGTCATCAATAACTATATATCGAGATTTCTCACTGTAACTTCAATGGGGGATGCTTGTTGGAGTCTACACAAAGCCTATTCCATAGTCGGAGAACGTGACCTTTCATATTGTGGCTTGTCTTAGTGCTTACAACGTGATTTTGCTAATCGACAGTCCAGCCCTAATCGTTGGGTAAAAATCGCTTGATAATGTTGATACTTTTGCGCATTTTTTCTTCTATGATGATGCATAGTCACATCTAAATCACAAGGAGAAAAGAGAAAGAATAGATGCTATCGAGTCAGGTTTCAAAAGTAATGCCCAAAGGCACACGATCAAGTGGACAAGATCAATTGTCGTATTCCAATTAGTTCTGCTGGGCTTACATGTATGACGTAAGCGTTTCCAAAAGTTGAGACATGTTCAACTCGAAGTCGAAATATAAATAACCAATAAGGGAACGTTACAGATAATTGATCTTCCGATATCATCAAAAATGGTATGATTGATAAACATAAAAAGCTTTAGAACCATTGGTATCACAACAATGACTTACAACACATAAATAACTATAGAGTAACCTTTAAGAATATAGTGAACGCTCAAGAAAGGAACAAAAGTGATCGAACATAGTCAATATTATATAAAATACCTTTATATAAATGAATAGGAGTAAACACGGAATATAACAAAGGAATAAAAAAAGGAGACCAATATATAAAATCGCAATCAATATAAGACTAAAAGTAATCTCAGGAGAGTAAATATAAGTACCGTGAAGTCACGCCCCGCACATATCAATAAAACATGATACACTCTAAATTTTGAAAAGTAGTCATAGTATAGGTTTTGAAAATGACCCAGTTCTCTATGACCGGAGCTCTGATATCATTCTGTAACACCCCACAAAATCGGACTGGCAGCGGAAAGGTATCATTGGGGTGCCACATCATGGAACAAAGTACAAGTCATAGAAAACGACCTCAAAAGAGACGTTTTAAAATATATTTCAAATATTTCACATTCAACACATTAATAACATCAGAGTTTGCAAACAGGTCCCAACAATTTTAAAATATGACACAACGTTTTCAAACATGCTATATAGATTAGATAAAAATTTCATCAATGTAAATAAGAAATTTTTTTTTACAAAGCACAGTATTTTCAAAGAAGTTTTTAATCAAATGTATAAAATGTAGAGTATCCGATTACATATCCGTGCGGCTTCCCTCTGAGCAATGTACCTGAAATCTGAGATTAAACATGCTAAGCGTTTCACAATAAGTTGGGGAATTCTTAGTTTAAGTGTAAAACAGTATTTAAATAAATCAAGTAATATTTCACTAAGAAAAGTAGCCTTGCAACATTTCAAAGTATTATTTCTGAAATCCAAGTAGTGATTCAATAAATTAAGAAATATTCAGTAGTGGACCACAAGATTCAAGTAATAGTAGACTATGAAACACATTCAATAGTCCAAAACATATATTATTGCACTAAGCTCATGACCCCGAAACCTCAACAAGTGTGTTAGCCACCAAATGTATAGATGTTTGCCCACATCCTAAAAGTACTCCCAATGTTTAAAGCTGCACATGATCTACTCTGTGACCCCAATGAAAGGTGGGGATTGTCAGTCCGATAGATTACCCATAAATTTGCGTTACTACAATAGTATTTAACCGGTTACATGATAAGTAGGGAATTAATGGAAAGAATGTAACTTATGCAATAATATTCAGGCATTAATCTGGATAGCATACAATTTGTAAACACTTGTGTCCAAAGGTAAAACAAGTAACGTGTTCAAAACTTACGGTTCCATATATAGGTATTCAATGACCTCAAATCAGGTAGTAAGCAAATCAAAGCTTTAGTAAACAAAAATAGTCATGTAACGCTTAAGTAGTAGAAATCAATAAGTTTACTTAGTAAAAAGAGCATGTATTCTCACCCCGAAAATAGTTTATAAAAAAACCATTAAAAAAATAGGGCTATGAACTCACCGGATATAGAAGAGAGGGGAGCAATAGAGAAATTAAAACCAACAAGAAGATTCCGAGAAATTATCCGGGACCTACATCATAAGTCGAGAAATTTATTATTATAAGTATTCCAAGAATACGTATAGTTATTCAATAACTGTTTACAAAACACTGGCAAGCATGTGCTACACCGAGTAGGGTCAAAACTAATGTCTTTTTCTAAATCCAATATGGATGTATTACCCTATTAGACATACTACTTTAAGCATTTCGAAGTGTCGATTACTCAATTTCCTATCTCAATGGCCATGATACACCATTTTACCATTTTAAATTTCTAGACGTAAAAGTCTATTTTCTGGTTGGGGTCAGATTCATAAGAGGCATTGCTCTCAAACAATTAAGCTCATGAACATGAGGTTTGAACTCTGGAAATCCCTGGAGTCTAGTTTTCCAGAATGTTAAACCAATAGTTCAATGTTTACCAGCTAAAGAGAAAGTCCAATTTACTAACTGAAACGTTTTATCTATGATAGGTATGAATGTGAGGTTTTCTCCCCTGGAAAACCACATGAGTCTAGTTTTCAAAACATTTATCCAATCATCCAAATCATTTAACAATCAATGGGAAATTAACTTTTAATAACTAAAGGTCGAAACAAATTATGGACTAAATTTCTTACTTTTATCGTTTTAGTCATAAATCCTAAACTAAAATAGCAATGAATGTAAGGACAACTTATGGAGCTTCCCTAAGATGTCTAGTACAGGTCCATGCTTTAAAAATCCACGTTTTCTAATTAAAGCTCAGAACTGACTAATTTTTGTATAACGGCTATAAATCCTAAACCGTGATAGCTATGTGGTTTATTCCACTTGGAGAGGTTAGCTTATGATGTTTAGTTATCAAAATTGTTTTAAAACTCAACTTTTTAGTATGCCAATCTGTAGCAATAACACTTTCAAATCAGTATGTCCAGAATTGGTTCGCCGCCGTAATTTGGCCATATCTTCCTCATCCGAAGTCGATATGAGGCCATCCAATTCACCACTTCAAGCCCTAGATGTCTATTTTCCAGATATCTAATTATCTCAGTAGGCACAAGCCAAAAATTTTGAGAAAATGGCTCGACAATCTGCTGCTATCAAAACAGTCCCAAATTTCTAGTGTTTCGCCTAACACCACTACTCCTAAACCTCAACAATGCCAACCAAAATACCAATTAATGATCACAATCATCTCATCATCAAAATAATTCTTCAAAATCATAATCAACCAATATTCAACCAACTTATGGACATACTTGTCCCTAAAATCCAATAAATCACAATGCATGAACACAAAACCTTAATTAATCAAAATAACAAGAAAGTGAGGATACTTACAATGAGGTTTTCACTAGATGATGATCAAACACACATCAACCCTAAATGGGTGTGTATGTCCGCGGCTTAAATCAACCCAACAAGCCAAACCCTTAACTTTTGTAACTCCAATCTTGCAAATAATCACCCAAATACACTTTTTAGCAAGTCTTGAACCTTCAAAATAGATCAAACCCTTATGAATCTTCAAATCTTAAATAAAATTGATTTTCTTAAACTAATTGCATGGAGGATTTTATGACATAGGATGAACAAGGGTTGAATATTTAGTGATATTGTGCATAATGGAAGAGGGTTTATAAAAAAAATATGATGATGATGGTTTCCTGGGTTTATGTCGATGGCAGAAAACAAAGAAAAGAGGGAAGGAGAAAACTGCCTCTTATACTTCTATATTGTGTGTGTGAGTTTCAATTTGTATAAGGTAATGTTTTTATGGTTTTAACTTAACAAAATAATATAATGGGGTGTTTGTTTTGGTTCGGCAGCAAGAAAAGAAAAGGGAGGGGTGGGCTTTTTGGCCCATCTCTTCCTAACTAATAAAACCCATAAGTATCGGGCCCTAAAACTAGTCCTAGCCCGACACTTTTCCTAAAAACGCAAATTTAACTCGGTTGCACATGTAAACTATAAAAAGACAATTTATCAATAAATAAAAATAGTCTTGGCACTCGAGGCCCAATTACGGAGTCGTTGATTTCTCATTTGCTCAAAACGGTTAAATTTTTAACGCATAGCACTTTTTGCTTAAATCCGACGATTTTCACCAAAATCGATAAAGTAATAAACGCTAAATTTACCAACACGGTAAAAGTAAAAGTAAAAGTAGAAATATTACTTTATTTGAAAAAAATATAGGATTAACGAATAAAATATTTACCCGAAAAATACGGGTTCTCACAGTCGACCCCCCTAAAAGAACTCTGGTCCCTCAGAGTTCAACTAGCGACGGTTGAAGGTGTAGAGACGAAAAGGTGCGGATACTTGGCTTTGAATTGATCTTCTCGTTCCCAGGTGAAATCAGGTCCTTGTCGAGGGCTTCAACGAACTTTGATTATAGAGATACGGTTCTGCTTTAGTTGTTGGACCTCATAGTCTACGATCTTTAGATTAAGCATCAAACATGATTGAAGGGTTCAGCAAGATAATCAAACAAGATAGCAAACAAACATAAAATAAATAATGGTTAAGAAATGAAATGTTTACCAGGTGCTTGTGGATACGGATTAGTGGTTAAAAGTACTTAAATGAAAAAGATGAGATATATCCATTGATGATAAAACAAGTGAAAACAAAGAATTAATAGAGCATATTGATGATTTGAGGAGTATACATCAAACGACAATATGTGTCAAGATCGAATATAAATTTGGGGTTGATAATCAACACGAACAGATGGATCAAATGAATTATTAATACATAAGAGAAGTGGATGTCAATACAAAGAGGTTAAAACGAGTTAAATATTTAAGGATTAGAGAATCGAAAAAGAGAGATTATAAATAGGGTAGCGAAGAATAAATAATCAATACAACGAAGGAATGATGGAATCATGGAGAAAAAGAATAGTCATAGCATCGCGAGAGGAATGAATGAGAGTGTATGAAGAAACAATATAATATGTCGCGAGCGTATAGAATACGAACATCTCAATGACTTAAGAGAGTATGTAAGAAGAACATACGTAAAAATTGTAATAATGACGAAAACGGTAATATAGAGGATGATTCGCTTAAACAGATTATGAATCGAAGAAGTCAATTGTACGAGTAATAAGCCAACAAAGATTCAATTGATCATAATAATGGGAAACAAAAGTAGATGTCAAGAATATTGAATTTTTATAACGGTCAAAATAAATGAACGTAAGGAATTTTGGAAAACGGTAAAGTCATTCATGAAATTTACCAATGCGAACGAAGAAATTATTATCAATAATTGAAAGAGATATATTTCAAAAAAACAATATGTCAAGGTTGTTAATTTTGGGAATAATATGTCAAGAATGCTAAACAAGGAAACAAGATGACAAGGATGTTAAATAAGATTGGTGAATTAATTATACAAACGAATAATGATCATCGGGAATGGATATATCCGTATCACAAAGCAAACAACACATCAAGTGTTATCAAAGAAATATTTTAAATAAAACTGTCATCATTAAGTATGATAGTCGAGATTCTCACTTCGGAGTGGGGATGCTTGTTGTATCATTCTCAAAGTTATTCAGGTCGGAAGACGTGACCTTCAGTATTGTGAGGGTCTTTATGCGCGATTTTGCTCTCGACAGTCAGCCCTTTGTTGGGTTAAGAGTCGCTTGATAGATGTTGAACTTTTGCATTTTTCTTCTTGATGGCATAGTTTTCCAGAATCACAAGGAGAAAAGAGAAAGAATATGATGCTATGGAGTCGTGTTCAAAAGTAGACGCCCAAGGCGACACGTGCAAGGTGACAAGTCAATTGTCGCATTCCAATTACTCGATGGGTTACATGATGACGTAAGCGTTTCAAAAGTACGAGGCGAGTGTTCAAACTCAAAGACGAATAGTAAATAACCAATGGGGTCGATAAAATATTTCGAATTCTGATATCGTCGAAAATGGCATTATTGATAATCATGAAAAGCTTTTGAGACCATTGTATAACTAACAATGTCTTAAGAAACGACATAGTATCTATATGAGTAACATTTATGAAAATATAGTGACGCTCAAGAAGGTGGTCAAAAGTGATCGAACATGGTCAATATTTATATAAATTACCTTTATATAAATGAATAGGAGTAATCACGAAGATAACGTAAGGAATCGAAAATAAGTCAAGTATTATAAAATCGCAATCCATATAATACTAAAAGTAATGCATGAGGGAGTAAATAAAAGTTACCGGGAAGTACGCGCGCACGGATATCGGATAAAACAAGGAGATACTCTAAATTTTGAAAAGTAGTCATAGTCTAGGTTTTAAAAACGACCCAGTTCTCTATGACCGGAGCTCTGATACCATTCTGTAACACCCCGCAAAATCAGACTGGCAGCGGAAAGGTATCATTAGGGTGCCACCTCATGGAACAAAGTACAAGTCATGGAAAACAACCTCAAAAGAGACGTTTTAAAATATATTTCAAATATTTCACATTCAACACATTAATAACATCAGAGTTTGCAAACAGGTCCCAACAGTTTTAAAATATGACACAACGTTTTCAAACATGCTATATAGATTAGATAAAAATTTCATCAATGTAAATAAGAAAAAGAATTTACAAAGCACAGTATTTTCAAAGAAGTTTTTAATCAAATGTATAAAATGTAGAGTATCCGATTACATATCCGTGCGGCTTCCCTCCGAGCAATGTACCTGAAATCTGAGATTAAACATGCAAAACGTCAACAATAATGTTGGTGAATTCATAGGTTTAAGTAAAAACAGTATTTAAATAAATCAAGTAATATTTCACTAAGAAAAGTAGCATTACAACATTTCAAAGTATTATTTCTGAAATCCAAGTAGTGATTCAATAAATCAAGAAATGTTCAGTAGTGGACCACAAGATTCAAGTAATAGTAGACTATGAAACACATTCAATAGTCCAAAACATATATTATTGCACTAAGCTCATGACCCCGAAACCTTAACAAGTTTGTGCCCCAAATGTATAGGATGCTTGCCCACATCCTAAAAGTAATCCCAATCTTAAATGCACCATGATCAACTTGTGACCCCAAAGAAAGGTGGGGATTGTCAGTCCTGATAGATCTACCCATAACATTTGCGCTTACTACAATAGCAATTAACGGTTCATGATAAGTAGGGACTTAATGGCAAGAAGGTAACTTATGCAATAATATTCAGGCATTAATCTGGATAGCATATAATTTGTAAACACTTGTGTCCAAAAGTAAAACAAGTAACGTGTTCAAAACTTACGGTTCCATATATAGGTATTCAATTACCTCAAATCAGGTAGTAAGCAAATCAAGCTTTAGTAAAACTAGTCATGTAACGCTTAAGTGGTAGAAATCAATAAGTTTACTTAGTAAAAAGAGCATGTATTCTCACCCCGAAAACAGTTTATAAAAAAACCATTAAAAAAAGTGGGGCTATAAACTCACCGGTTATAAAAGAGAGGAGAGCAATAGATAAATCAAAACCAACGAGGAGATTTCAAGAAATTAGCCGGGACCTACATCATAAGTCGCGACATAATATAATAAAGTATTCCAAGAATTATGTATAGTTATTCAATAACTAGTTTACAAAAATGCAAGACATGTGCAACACCGAGTCGGGTCAAAACTAAAGTCTTATTCTAATCCATATGGATGTATAACCTGTAGACATACTCTATTAAGCATCTACTAAGTGTCGATACTCAATTCCTATCTCAAATGTCCATGTACACAATTTACCATTTTCAAATTCCTAGACGTAAAAGTCTATTTTCTGGTTTAGGTCAGATTCATGAAAGCATTGCTCTCACACAATTAAGGCTATAAACATGAGGTTTGAACCTCTAGAAATCCCTTGGAGTCTAGTTTCCAGAATATTAAACCAATCATTCTAATTGTTTACCATCTAAGAGAAAAGTCCAATTTACTAACTGAAACTCAAAACAGAAAACTTACTTTCCAGAATTTAGTCATTTTCTTTTAATCATATCTCTTTATCTATGATAGGTATGAATGTGAGGTTTTTTCACCTGGAAATCCACATGAGTCTAGTTTTCAAAACATTTGGCCAATCATCCAACTCATTTACCAATCAATGGAAAATTAACTTTTAATAACTGAAGGTCAAAACAGATTATGGACTGAATTTCTTACTTTTGTTGTTTTAGTCATAAATCCTAAACTAAAATAGCAATGAATGTAAGGACAACTTTTGGAGCTTCCCCAAGATGTCTAGTACATGTTTATGCTTTAAAAATCCAAATTTATATTCAAAAACTTGGAGATTAACACGTTTTCTAATTAAAGGTCAGAACTGACTAATTTTCGTATAACGGCTATAAATCCTAAACCGTGATAGCTATGAGGTTGATTCCACTTGAAGAAGTTAGCTTATGATGTCTAGTTATCAAAATTATTTTAAAACCCAACGTTTTAGTATGCCAATCTGTAGCAATAACACTTTCAAATCAGTATGTCCAGAATTGGTTCGCCGTCGTAATTTGGCCATATCTTCCTCATCCGAAGTCGATATGAGGCCATCCAATTCACCACTTCAAGCCCTAGATATCTATTTTCCATATATCTAATTATATCAGTAGGCACAAGCCAAAAAGTATGAAAAAATGGCTTGACAATCTCTTGCTATCAAAACAGTCCCAAATTTCTAGTGTTTCGCCTAACACCACTACTCTTAAACCTCAACAATGCCAACCAAAATACCAATTAATGATCACAATCATCTCATCATCAAAATAATTCTTCAAAATCATAATCAACCAATATTCAACCAACTTATGGACATACTTGTCCTTAAAATCCAATAAATCACAATGTATGAACACAAAACCTTAATTAATCAAAATAACAAGAAAGTGAGGATACTTACAATGAGGTTTTCACTAGATGATGGTCAAACACACATCAACCCTAAATGGGTGTGTATGTACGCGGCTTAAATCATCCTAACAAACCAAACCCTTAACTTTTATAACTCTAATCTTGCAAATAATCATCCAAATACACTTTTTAGCAAGTCTTGAACCTTCAAAATAAATCAAACAATTATGAATCTTCAAATCTTAAATAAAATTGATTTTCTTAAACTAATTGCATGTGAGCATATTATATGACCTAGATGAACAACGGTTGAATATTTTAAGTGATATTGTTGCATATGGAAAGAGGTTATAAAAAATATAGATGATGGTTTCCTGGGTTTATGTCGATAGCAGAAAACAAAGTAAAGAGGGAATGAGAAAACTGCCTCTTATACTTCTATATTGTGTGTGTGAGTTTCAATTTGTATAAGGTAATGTTTTTATGGTTTTAACTTAACAAAAGAATATAATGGAGTGTTTGTTTTGGTTCGGCAGCAAGAAAAGAAAAGGGAGGGGTGGGCTTTTTGGCCCATCTCTTCCTAATTAATAAAACCCTATAAAAGTAGTCCGGGCCCTAAAACATCTAGCCTGACACTCTTTCCCTAGAATACAAATTAACAATCGGTTGCACATGTAACAATAAAAAGACAATTTATCAATAAAAAAAACAGTCTTTGGCACATGCGAGCCCTAATTACGAAGTCGTTGATTTCTCATTTGCCAAAACGGTTAAACTTTTTAACGCAATAAGTAACACTTTTAACTTAAACCGACGATTGTTCACCAAAATCGAAAAGATATAAACGCTAAATGTACCACTACGGTAAAAGTAAAGAGTAAAAGTATAAATATAATTTAATTTTGAAAAAATATAGCGATTAACGAATAAGAATATTACCTCAAAAAATACTGGTTCTCACAGTCGACCCACCTAAAAGAACTCTGGCCCCTCAGAGTTCAACTAGCGTCGGTTGAGACATGTGTAGAGCACGAAAAGTGCGGATACTGGCTTTGAATGATCTTCTCGTTCCCAGTGAAAACCAGGTCCTTGTCAGTCTTAACAAACTTTGATATAGAGATACGGTTTCTGCTTAGTTGTTGGACCGCATATCCTACATCTTTAGATTAAGCATCAAACATGATTAAGGTTCAGCAAGAAAATCAACAAGATAGCAAACAAACATAAAATAAATAATGGTTAAGAAATGAAATGTCTACAAGGTGCTTATGGATACGGATTAGTGGTTAAAAGTACTTAAATGAAAAGATGAAATATATCCATTGATGATAAAACAAGTGAAAATAAAGAATTAATAGAGCATATTGATGATTTGAGGAGTATACATCAAACAACAATATGTGTCAAGCTCGAATATAAATTTGGGGTTAATAATCAACACGAACAGATGGATCAAATGAATTATTAATACATAAGAGAAGTGGATGTCAATACAAAGAGGTTAAAACGAGTTAAATATTTAAGGATTAGAGAATCGAAAAAGAGAGATTATAAATAGGGTAGCGAAGAATAAATAATCAATACAACGAAGGAATGATGGAATCATGGAGAAAAAGAATAGTCATAGCATCGCGAGAGGAATGAATGAGAGTGTATGAAGAAACAATATAATATGTCGCGAGCTTATAGAATACGAACATCTCAATGACTTAAGAGAGTATGTAAGAAGAACATACGTAAAAATTGTAATAATGATGAAAACGGTAATAGAGAGGATGATTCGCTTAAACAGATTATGAATCGAAGAAGTATGAAAAGTCAATTGCACGAGTAATAAGCCAACAAAGAGTCAATTGATCATAATAATGGGAAACAAAAGTAGATGTCAAGAATATTGAATTATTATAACGGTCAAAATAAATGAACGTAAGGAATTTTGGAAGACGGTAGAGTCATTTATGAAATTTACCAATGCGAACGAAGAAATTATTATCAATAATTGAAAGAGATATATTTCAAAAAAACAATATGTCAAGGTTGTTAATTATGGGGATAATATGTCAAGAATTCTAAAAAAGGAAACAAGATGACAAGGATGTTAAATAAGATTGGTGAATTAATTATACAAACGAGTAATGATCATAGGGAATGGATATATCCGTATCACAAAGCAAACAACACATCAAGTGTTATCAAAGAAATATTTTAAATAAAACTGTCATCATTAAGTATGATAGTCAAGATTCTCACATCGGAGTGGGGATGCTTGTTGTATCGTTCTCAAAGCTATTCCGGTCGGAAGATGTGACCTTCAGTCTGGTGGCTTGTCTTGAGGGTCTTTATGCGTGATTTTGCTCTCGACAGTCAGCCCTTTGTTGGGTTAAGAGTCGCTTGATAGATGTTGAACTTTTTTATTTTTCTTCTTGATGGCATAGTTTTCCAGAATCACAAGGAGAAAAGAGAAAGAATAGGATGCTATGGAGTCGTGTTCAAAAGTAGATGCCCAAGGCGACACGTGCAAGGTGACAAGTCAATTGTCGCATTCCAATTACTTGGTGGGTTACATGATGACGTAAGCGTTCCAAAAGTACGAGGCGAGTGTTTAAACTCAAGTCCGAATATAGTCAATAACCATGGGATCGATAAAAATCATGAGTCGAATTCCAATAACGTCGAAAATGGCATAATGATAATCATGGAAGAGATGCTTATTTGAAACATTAGTGTATCCTAACAAAGTCTTAAGAAAACCAGACATAAGTATCTATATAAGAACATTTATGAAAATATAGTGACGCTCGAGAAGGTAGTCAAAAGTGATTCCGAACATATCAAGGTATTATATAAATTACCTTACTATAGAATGAATAGGACATAATCACGAAGAAACTTACTGAATCAAAAATAAGTCAATTATTATAAAAATCGCACAATCCATGATGCATACTAAAATAATGAGCTCGATGGAGTAAATATAAGACTTACCGGGAAGTATCGCGCGCAAAGGATATCGATAAAACAAGGAGAACACTCTAAATTTTGAAAAATAGTCATAGTCCAGGTTTTGAAAACGACCCAGTTCTCTAATGACCGGAGCCCACAAAACATTCTGTAACACCCCACAAAATCGGACTGGCAGCGGAAAGGTATCATTGGGGTGCCACATCATGGAACAAAGTACAAGTCATGGAAAAATCGGACCTCAGAAAGAGACGTTTTAATACAAATATACACTTCAAATATTTCACATTCAACACATTAAATAAAACAGAGACATTTTAAACAGGTCCCAACAGTTTTTTAAAATATGACACAACGTTTTTCCCCAAACATGCTCATAAAGATTAGATAATAATTTCATCAATGTAAATAAGAAAAAAGAATTTACAAAGCACATAATTTCAAAGAAGACTTTTTCTTAATCAAATGTATAAAATGTAGAGTATCCGATTACATATCCGTGCGGCTTCCCTCCGAGCAATGTACCTGAAATCTGAGATTAAACATGCAAAACGTCAACAATACATGTAGGGTCTTGACTTCTCATGAGGTTTGTAATTAATCTCGACAGCAATTAAAATAAGTCAAGAAATCTTTCACTAAGTAAAAGTAGAATTACAACATTTCAAAGTATTATGTATTGAAATCCAAGTAGTGAACTTCAATATACTCAGAAATTTTCAGTAATGGACCACGAAGCTCAAGTACTAGTATCCTATGAAACACATTCATAGTCCAAAACATATATTATTGCACCTAAGGCTCATGACCCGGAAACCTTAACAAAGTTTGTG
>BQNB010028970.1:44037-56162 GCA_026074375.1 Tanacetum coccineum
GGAAAGTAAAGTTAGGAAGCTTGGATAGAAAGACCATATGAATTGTGATAACATCAAATAATTAATACTTTTTTTGTGGCAAAATACCCCCTAAAATATCTGCAAACGTTTCACTAACACTCGAAAACGATATATTTTCTATTGTTTTGTAGTTTTAAGGTGAAATACATGAAAGTGACAAGAAACAAAGGAAAAAGGACTTAAAGTGTAAATTTTGAAGAATGTTACGGTGTAACACCAAAAATGGTTACGCCATAACATAAATTAAGCAAGTACGAAGATCAAGGAAGACTTTACGACGTAACACCATATCTAGTTACGTCGTAACCCTATATTTGGAAGGAAATCTCATCAAAGTTATCGTTACGGCGTAACACCTTATCCAGTTATGCCGTAACCATGAAGATCCACAATTATGGAATGCAAATCACGTACATATAGAAGTTATATGAAGGTTACGGCGTAACACCATATCTACAGCTGCTTAATTATGGAATGTCGTGTAAGTTGGTTACGGCGTAACACCTTTACTGGTTACTCCGTAACATGTTAGATATCTATAAATAGAGGCCTCATTCAAGCTATTCCATCATCACTTCCTCCACAGCCAATTGGAGAGGCGACAAAGGCTTTCAACCTTCGAAGAATTCCACCTGGAGTCCAAGGGAGATAACACTTTACTTACTTTTTGTATTTAATCGTTCAAAATACGAATCCTGTAAGAATTATGAGTTTTCAATATATGATTGCTTCTATCTCTTACTGTGTTTCCATTACCATGAGCGGCTAAGCACTTAAAGTGCTGTCTTAGTTATGTAATTACTTTTGTTATGATTGTTTCCTGTTAAATTATGGTTTCATTAGATATTCCTTGACTATTGTGTAACCCTGGGTTTTGGTAGTACGAGTGGTTTGGACCTAGCTTGCCCCATTAATAGATTACATTGTCATGATGGGATCCAATGGGTACTAGGGAGGACCACTAACTCCTTACATGGTATAGGAACTGACCGATCACCGCACATATCACTCGATACTTAAAAAGCATAGGAACTCTTCAGAGGGGGTTAATAATCTTTATAGGTTATTTGATATGTTTTGGGAATAGTTAGGATTAATCACTGCAACCTGGATAACCTACCTCCCAGATGATTCGAGACTGATTCGAAATCGCAGGCAGTATAGGATAGACTGCATATGCACATTCAAGTCTATCGACCTCAGAAACAAGTAATGAAACCATAGTTTGACATTGTACAGGAAATTATCTTCATAACAATAGTAATTAAGTAACTAGGTTAGCACGTTTTCTCTCTTGATATCTCCCATCCTTTTACTTTTCAGTTATTTATTTTATTGTTATTTATTTATTTCAAATCAATTCTAAAAAATTATTTTCAATACGTGACACTTCAAATTAAAACTAATTACAACTTAGCTCTTGGGACGACCTCGGATTTACCAATCTATACTACCCACGATCGGGTTCTCTGCCCGTTAGTGCGTCGTTAGGTAGATCAAGTTTTATAAATTTAAAACTTGATAAAAATATATTTTAAAAGAAAATACGCATCAAGTTTTTGGCGCCGTTGCCGGGGAGCTGATACTTTTAGTTTTAAAATGAGAACAAGAAAAAGCAAAGCAGGAACGGTTACTCTGTTTGCTAATCCAGAAAGACAATTTCGAGCAAGAAGAGAGGTTTCGCCCGCACCCATTCATAACATCTATACTTTCTATGAATCTGAGTCATCCGAGTCAAATACATAAAAGGTAGATATTGAAAGCCTAACCTTGGAACAATACTTAGCTCTCGACCAGAACAATACGAGAAGAAGATTCACCTGTCTTGATAACCCAACATTTGAAATTAAAGGATAACTTCTAAGGGAATTACGTAAGATTTCCTTCTCGGGAGGTCCAACTGATAGTGTTGTTGAACACATCAGTAATTTGCTTGAGATCGCTAGCATATTCAACGCCCAGGAGTCTACTCTTGTACAAGTATTTCCTCTAAATCTGGAAGGAATCGCTAAAACTGAATGTACAAAGAGCTGGAGTGATCTCAAGCAAAACTTCATCTCGAGATTCTGCCCTCCTGCGATGATATTCAAGCAGTTGAGTGAAATCTGAAATTTTTAGCAAGAAGATGGAGAATCCCTTTTCGATACTTGGGAAAGATATAACGACCTACTTTTCAAGTGTCCCTTTTACGATCTCAATGATCACCAAAAGGTAAACACCTTCTACAATGAATTAAATATCCAAACTCGATGAATTGTCGATGCAAACGGTCTTATTCCTGAGTTGACGGCTTCAGACGCATTGAAGTCAATCCAAAAGCTGGTCAAACATTCGCATAAATGGCATTGCGAGGAAAATTACATAACGACCCCTGACCCATTACATATTATTACCGAAAAGCTAAAACTTTTAAACCAAGAAATGGAGGAGCTAACCGTAGATTTTCACAAATTGAATACGGATGATATCAAAAAAGTTACTATGCTGAGGTAAAAAGCACAAAATCTAGCAAAATTAACTACGATAAGACCTACACTGAATCTAGAAATTGTCCAACTAACCTTAAGGACAAATTCGAGCAATATCTGAAGGAATCTAACGAAAGACAAGCAATCTAAAATGAGTGGATGAAGAAAATCATGATAAGTACTGATCTAAGTTTAAAGAATCATGATTCATCTATAAAAAGGCTAGAGCAAAAAGTAAATCACCTCACTCAGTCAATATCCACACACTACCCTAAGCAAACTCTGACGCCTAAAACGGAGACATTTGGTGAAAAAGTAAAAAGACGCATCCTTGAGGAAAATAAGGAACCAACTGCAACTCACGACAAACCAAAACAACAACTACAAAAAGTAGTTTCTCATGAAATCAAGGAATCACCCACACACTACACTGTTACACATCAAAATAAAATTCCTCCAAAAGAAACTGATCCTGGAAGTTTAATCCTTCCTTGTATTATCGGAAACCACTCCATGAGTAATGCTTTAGCTGATCTAGGGGCAAGTATCAGCATTATGCCCTATTCATTATTCAAAAGATTAGGGCATGTGAGCTTGAAACCAATTAAAATAACTATCGAAATGGCTGATAGATCCATGCAGTCTCCAAAAGAGATAAAAGAAAATGTCCTAGTAAAAATTAGTAACTTCGTTTTTCCTGTTGATTTCGTCGTTCTCGACATCATGGAAGATGAAAATGTCCCGATTATCCTAGGCAGACCCATGTTAGCAACTGCTCATGCAAAGATTGATGTCTACGGTAAAAAGATCTCTCTAGGAGTTGGAAATGATCAAGTAGTTTTCAATATCAATAAGCAAGAATCTCCTGCCTTTATTTCTCCTATTTGCGTTATAAACGAAGTAGATAAAACAAAAGAATTAAATGATTTAGTCATGAATGACAAAAAGGTAAGGGACTCTGAAAATTACCAATCTCCCAAATACGGAAGCCAAGATATAATTTCGCTCTCACCATCAGAATTAGCGAAAGACAAGGAAGAGTTTAGTATGACGCCCGGTGATCCTGACACAAGGATGAGCATAGGACTAGAAGAATTTGTTGATATAGATGATATGTGGGATGACCTAGATCCAGGGATTCTGTCCAATGAAAAAGCTACAACCAAATTTTTAAAAAGTGGTGACAGAATCCATTTACACAGCCTTGATAATTTACAACTTTCTTGCAAAATAGGGTTTGTTAGTTTTAACCCCTATTTCACACCACAAACCCCTTTCAACATAATATCCAGAAAAGCCTATAACACCATAATGAATCATGAAATAATGTATTCAGGAATTAACATGGCGAGACTTGCTAAAAACTTACGTGTCTTCATAGGAAACCACCAATTTTTAGTTGATTTCATCATCCTCGAAAACATTAGTGAATTTGGAGAAAAAGGATTAACCGAGGTTCTGTTTGGACAGCCTTTTAAAGAACAAATAGGACTAGTTGAAGACCAGGGTAAAGGAACACTTTGGTTTAAAATCGGTAATGATAAAACAATATTTCATATGCCGCGAGCCAAAAAAGTCTTTAGGAAATTAATGGTAAATCAACATAACTCAATGGGACCCCTGTTAAAAGTCAGTGACGAAGATAAGAAAAGAGGAATCCATAAACCTGAAAAAAAGATTAAGGGATTTTACAAAGGTTTCCTTAGTTTGGGAAACGAGTACAAATATGATCAGGAAGTTGTAGATTGGATTCAGGGATGTATTGATGACGGGATGACGTAGAATGAGCATGAGTCTAACTTAAAGACTCGTTAACAAACAAAAGTACTTGTCGGGAGATAACCCATCTTTTATTTAATGAAAATTTTCTTTGTATTAATTGGTTTGCATGTTTCTTACTTTGTTTTACAGAATCCAGAAGCTAAGAGGCAATTCTTGAGACCGGCTCGATCTATAATCATTGGTAACCTTGCTAAAATTGCAGCAGTTATGGCGTAACCACTACAGTTATGCCATAACCACTACAGTTACGACGTAACCTATTTCAAGGTTACGTCGTAACACCTTAAAAACTTAAAAATTTTACCACTTGGTTACGCCGTAACCTCCTTCTGAAATCTTAAAAATTTAAGTTTTATACATGTCTAAACCTTGTATACGTAAATGGACTTTGTGGGTATGTTCTCTGGAAGCCCTCACGAGACTAAACTCGTCCACTTGGGTCACCAAGTGGTTTAAAAGGCTTGTTGCATATGCTAAATGCAACCATGATTCCTACAAAAGTGAGTTAGGTTTGTATTTCCTGTACACTTTATAATTCTTGTAGAATGGTTTTATGCTTTGGTTAGTTTTCGTGATCACAGGGGATAAAGAGCTTGCGGGAAGACAAAGATAATCTAATAGATTTACGCCTTATTTCATATATCAAAGCAATGCTTAGGGAGTTTCTTGTCTTAATTCTACTAATTTCTTATTATTTTCATTTCTATAATGTACAATAGGGATATTGTACAAAACAAGTGGGGGGATGGGAGTAGAATTAATACTTGACGTATGTTTTGCCTTTGATTTTCTAGTTTTCTTTGGAAATTATGCCAATTTTAAAATTTTAGACAATTTTTCTTAAATAAACTAGAATTAATCTTTGCCGAATGCACATTACCCTTTATTATTACTAGGTGAGATTTAAGCCTAATATTCCAAAATCTATCAAAATATTAAGTGTGCCGGTAGTATTGTAGACTTTAGAACTTGGCCTGTACATCATTTCGAGACCTAATTGATTAGTAGGAATAGATAGTTCAAGAAGGCAACACTTAGGAAATCACCCAAATAGCCTATATGTGTGTGTTTATTGACTTGTTACACTGACTTGTCGACCTCCCATGATAAACCCTTATGTTGCACTTATTATTTGTGCAAGATACCCTTAGATCACCCATGTTAAACCAATCTATGTTTTCAACCTACTCTATATGTTTCGTTACACCATTTCACCTTAGCCTGCCTGGTAGTCTTTATTTTCTTTCTGTTGAAATCTCTAGCTACTTAAGTCTGTGGTTCGGGGGAATGGGAATGAGAATTATATACTTTCGTAAAAGACCAATCAATTATGATCTATCAAGACCCCCCCTGTATCACCACTTTCGACATTGTTTATCTCAAGTGGGGGATGTACGTGTAATATTGAATGTTGTAGGGGAAATAATTAAAGATATAAACCCTTGTAGCATTTGCATATTTACCATGAAGAAAAGTGGGTGCAACAAAAAGGCCACCCATGTGCTAAAAATGTTTAGATGGTGTAAAATAAAAAAATAAAAAAATGGAGCTAGTAGCCCATAATTGCACCAAAACATCTCTGTAAAATGGAGCTGGTAGCCTATCATTACACCAAGTTATACCGATACTCATGAAGAATGGAGCTAGTAGCCCATTATTGAAGATCAGATTTTCAGACATTGACTCTTGGACCCATGGATGGACAGTAGCTAGTTACGACAACCATAGACTACTTTAGACTATTTGTTGTGTATTTTTACATTATCAACCATTAAATGTGTATCCCATATCTATCCTAGCCCTTAATCACCCTTTAAACCATAATACCCTTGTTGCCTTTGAGAACTATTTAGACCTATTTCTAACTTGTATACTTTCCAAACTTATGATAGAATACATGCTATAACTGTGCAATTGAGCGATCACCCCAAAAATGAAACACTTAGACTAGTGGAGAGCTGAGTGACTTTTTATCCCCTTTTCGTGAGGTGTTCGGCTTTAATGTTTTCTAGCATAAGAGTTTTATAAATTCATTTGTTGAAGTTATTCTCGAGAAATCTTTTTATGAAATGTTTTAACATGTTTTACTTGAGGGCAAGCAGAAGTCAAGTGTGGGGATATTTAATAACATTAAATATTTAATACTTTTTTTTGGAAAAATACCCCCTAAAATACTTGCAAATGTCTCACTAACACTCGAAAATGAGATATTTTCTATTGTTTTGTAGTTTTCAGGTGAAATGCAGGAAAGTGACAAGAAACAAGAGAAAAAAGACTTAAAGTGTAAATTCTGAAGAATGTTACGGTGTAACATCAAAAATGGTTATGCCGTAACATAAATTAAGCAAGCAAGAGGATCAAGGAAGACTTTATGGCATAGCACTATATCTAGTTACGTCGTAACCCTATATTTGGAAGGAAATCTCGTCAGAGTTATAGTTACGGCGTAACACCTTATCCAGTTACGCCGTAACCATGAAGATCCACAAATATGGAATGAAGATCACGTACATATGGAAGTTATATGAAGTTTATGGCGTAACACCATATCTGGTTACGCCGTAAAAGTTGCTTAATTATGGAATGCCATGTAAGTTGGTTACGGCGTAACACCTTTATTGGTTACGCCGTAACATGTTCGATATCTATAAATAGAGGCCTCATTCAAGCTATTCTGACATCACTTCCTCCATAACTAATTGGAGAGGCGACAAAGGATTCCAACCTTCAAAGAATTCCACCTGGAGTCCAAGGGAGATCACACTTTACTTACTTTTTGTATTTAATCATTTAAATTACGAATCATGTAAGAATTATGAGTTTTCAATATATGATTTCTTCTATCTCTTACTGTGTTTCCATTACCATGAGCGGCTAAGCACTTCAATAGTTTAGTTGTGTCAACACGTTTGTGATAATCATTCATCTTGTATATCTTGTGTTGTGTGTTGTGTGTATCAACTATCGTGTAACCCTGAGTTTTGGTAGTACGGGTGGTTTGGACCTAGCTTGCCCATTATTTTAAATATCTTTCATACTGAGTATCCAATGTGTACTCTATGGAGGGATTCACTAACTCCTTACCATTGTGTCTAACTGACCGTTCCCCCCCACAAAAAAAAAAACCCCCCCGCACTTATCACTCAATACTCAAAAAGCACAAAACATCTTTTCAGAGAGTGGAGGAAACATCCAGGAAGATTATCGATTATTTAAACACTCTAATAGGTTATTAGATAATGTTTAGGAAATTAGTTGAGATTAATCACTGCATACCTGGATAACCTATCAACGTGCCCAGATGATTCAGGACTGATTCGAAATCACAAGGAGTATAGGGATATAACTATAAAGTGCACATTCAAGCTCTCTCGACCATAGAAACAGTAAATTAAAGCCATAGTTTGACATTGCACAAGAAAATGTCTTCATAACAATAGTAATGAAGTAACTAGGTTAGCACGTTTTCTCTCTTGATATCTCATATCCTTTTACTTTCAGTTATTTATTTTTATTGTTCTTTTAATTTTAATTTAAATCAACTCAAAAACCATTTACTTCAAATTAAAACTAATTACACCTTAGCTCTTGGGATGACCTCGGATTTAACATTCTATACTACCCACGATCGGGATCTCTGCCCGTTAGTGCGTCGTTAGGTAGATCGAGTTTTATAAATTTAAAACTTGATAAAATATATTTTAAAAGAAAATACGCATCAAAATTCATACTAGCTACTTTGGTTGGCGACATTGTTGTTGTTTTGATGCTGTGCTTTGATGTGTTGGAAAACAATTTTAGACTGTCGAATGTCACCTACGCTATAGTCGCTTCGATGCTGCCGATCTCTTCGGTGCCGCCGGTTATGGTGTGCGGCGCTGTTGATTGGTGTTTTGACGTCATCGGTATACGAGATTGCGTAAAAACATCCGTGTTTTACGCAAAGTAGTCCGGTGGTTTTGTTCCTTGCCTTTGTATGGTTTTAATAATTTGATATTATAATTAAAAGAGCAACCCCTGTTTCTGGCGACTATTATGTCGCTTCGGATTATGTAGGGATGGTACGGCGATGGAAGTTTGAAGGTGTTGCGAGAATTCTCGACCTCAGCACCTCCTGCAAAAGGCACTATCCCACAAGATTTTTTGATGCTTTTGAATGATGTTGCCTTTACCCCTTTTGCTTATCCACACGTTCCCGATCTTCCACGAATCAATAAGGGTGTTCATATATACAATACAAAAGGCAGATTGCCGGTTGCAATTAAATGGCTGTCATACCCGCCTTCTGACTCGCGTTCTTATAAATGCACCACAGGTTTTAAAAATTAGATGACGCTCGACACGTAATTTTATCATTTTTTGTTTAGTATACGTAGTGGGAATACATTAAAACACTTTTTTTATAATACGGGCCATGATGAGATTTGTCTGCATTTGCTGTTTCGGTAAGCTTGGTGTGTTGAAACCCGTATCTTGGCGGGGCGACCATGTGGTTGCAGCCATGGCGGGTTTTCTGTGCCGCTTCCATACTTGCAGGCTTTAGCAACCTTACAAGGGGGTATAGCCATACTCGTAGGCCTGAGCCTTTGACAATGCTGTCTTACTGTTAACAAAAATTTCCCAGTAGTTAAGAGAAATGGTTTTTGTTGGAAATAAGAGGACTGTGTGTTTTTAGGTCCATGTTTTCTGAAAAATAAATATTTCAGAATATTGCCAGTTAAATAACTACCCATAATGATATATTTCTGCATTTTACACCCGAAATTATTTCTGCTTCATTCTTGCATTATAAACTCAAAAGAAGCGTTACATGCTGTGTTTGCTCATATTACTCTATACGGAAAAGGTAAACTTTCTCACGTCATTTTTTGTTTAGTATACGTGGTGCAAATACATTAAAACACTTTTATATAATACACAAGCAGTGTTCGCCTCTCAATGTGTTCGAAAAGTCATCAGGTGGTTTTTCTTATCTTATTTATGTGTATTAAATTTGTCTGTCCAACATCTAATTGTCCATCTGGATTTGATTTTTGGTGGTGATTAAGATCTTAGAGTATGCAATGTGTCTGATGAAATGATTGGATTAAAAGTAGTGTCGCGACGCAGGCTTGGTAGGCTTGCAGCCATGGCATACACGTTCTTAAAAAAAACTGAATTTAAAAGTAATGGTTGTTTGCGGGTAGCGCGTTTTCAGGGCACCACTGCCATTGTATTAAAATGCAATAATCATATGCACGTTTTCAATAAGTAGTCCTAAGATTAGTGGTGTTTATTTGTTTTGTAGTTATTTGTTTTCACTGAGCCTGTGGGTATAATTATTGCGAATTAGTAGTGTTATTATCCAAATGGAGGCTTAGGTACACATTGTTGATGGTTCGTCTCAAAAACCATCTGCTTTTCAAAATAAGCCATAAAAAGTGAGCTCATGAAACATAAGCTCAAAACCAAATAAGCCATAAGGCAAATGTTGCTTCTGTGTTTTTTTATGTGATTAGAATGAGGGTGATATCATTTGTGAGGGGCTGTGATGAGTGCAGATGGCTTTGATAAAGATGAGATTGTTTGCGTTTTTTATAAATGGTCATTTAGGTTAAGCCTGGAAAGAAAAATGTAAGAGTTGGAGCCCAATGAAAGCGTGTTGCAGAATGAACGTCGTTCTTTTATTCAAGGCGTGGAGTATTATTTCACACGTCCGGTTTATTTTGGATGTGCAGGCTACAACCCGGTTACGATTACCAGCCCAACGTTTGGAAAGCTTTGCTTGCTCAGGTGCTCTTCTATTATCAAAGTCTCGGTCTATTGCATTGCATGGACTAAAATAAGAAAGTGCGATGTTTTGAAAATTACTGATTTTGAAAACGGGTTATTTTTTTGATTCTGTTGTCGCAACCTTTCTTGGAGGGGGTAGTATTACCATTTCAGGATAATGTTCCGCATAATGAAAATTAAATAAGCTCTAAGGTTAGCATTACCATTTGAAAGTGTGGCATACAATAGATGGCGTGTCTATACCAGATTTTTTCTTCGAATGCAGGTCAGATGGTGTGTCTATACCGTAGATTGAACGTTACAACCGCACAGACTTGGTAAGTTTCGTAACTCACCTATTTAATTATTATTGTGACTTCAAGTATCCAAATCAGAAAATGTTTCTTATTGCGCTTACGTTGCTGATAATTTTTTTGCAATTTGGATTTTTTTTTCAGTTTCCGATGCTCTAGACGTTGTTCTTGACTCTTTAGGACTCGCGTATGAAGGACTTGAAGCGTTGCAGGTTAGTTGCTTTTTGTTACAGCAGTACAAATATTATTAAGTTGTGGACATAAAGTAGGTTTCAAGATAGAATGTTGGTATGTGTCTTCGACCTAAGTATATACCAAATTCCGCCTCATATGCACTAATATATGAAACTCCCTAAAATATCAACAAATGGTTAAATATAATTTTTATTTTATATCATATGTTTAAGTGTACACTTAACAAGGACAGCGTAAACGCAAATTTGAAGTTGCTAATTGCTTGCTCTTTCACCCGTACTATCCGATGAAACATGAAGACTAGCATGAGGTGGACGTAGAAAACGAACTAAATTCTCTAAAATGTCTAGACAAAATTCGTATTCTATATAAGCCACATGGATCATTTGCGGACTCCAGACCATGCTAGCATCCATACTAAGTAAGAAGCAAGATTCAGAAGCAATAATACTACACAATTCTATGAAAATTTGAGGTGGGTGGAAATGGTGTTTGGATTTGCTTATTTTCATAAACTGTTACAAGCTTTAAAAAAAGAAACAGTTACTTGCTTAACAGATTATTTTGTGCCCAGTGTAGGTTGACATGGCATTTATTGATCATCTTAATCCCGTTGTAAATCTTAAGATCATTTAGAGGTGGCGAAATGGGAGGATGGATTTCGTTGTATGATTTCAGGTTGGCATTTCATATCCAAAGCTTAACAGAGATGCAGGTTAGAATGTGTTTGACGATGGAGAAACAACGGGACAAGGTGAGACTATACCCAAGTCTTTTATTTAGGTTATTATCCCTGGAAAATGATACAATCACTATTCTTAAATTTTTGTGCAGAATGATTCTTTTGGCCTATTAATGGGGCGATACAGGCACCAACAATGTGGCGATACAGGCAGCAACGTGGATTAGTGGTTCTTCTTTCCCAAGGTCTAGTCCTGCGGGGACGACACATACCCTGCCTTCAAACTTTTGGGTATGATTATTTAATCAACTTCTCATATGTCTGTGTATTTGCTAGGTGGTGATCGACACATGACATCTACTTCTGTCAACAATGTGGATGCATCCTCCTCGAGTAGCCGTATACCAGGTATCAGCGGGGAATCCACGAGTCGCATTGATAGTTTAAGTGAACAACTCGGCCGTTCAGGTAATTAACAACAATGTCGATGTCAATAGGCAAAGCCATGTTTCATTTTCGACTGACTACTATAAATGAGAACTTCTGATGCAATGGTTAGTAAGCAGTTAGCAATACTGGTAAAGCTTCCGAATTATAATGACATTTTTATACAAAAAAATAAAGAATATTAAGTTAAGCAGATAAGAAAAGTAAAAAGAACAAAAAATATAACCTGATCGGTGGTTTCATATCTATTGTGATTCTTTGCTTTTAGTTTCCCTTTTTGAATGTAGATTGATAAAAATATTTGAGAAAACTACAATTTTGGTCCACTATCTTTACCGGGTATAACACTTTTGGTCCATTTTTTTAAAAATTTGCGGGTTTAAGCCAAAACCCGAGTATCCATTTCAATTTTGAGCCAAATCTAACAATTTTGTTAAATCTGGTCGTTTACTCATTTTGTGGTTA